>BHFT01036746.1:0-50390 GCA_004320025.1 Laticauda laticaudata | reverse complement strand
AAAGGAACCAATCCCTTTTCGTTCTCAGTAGCCAATGGGAATGCATTATTTGGAGCCGGTTATTTGCATACAGAACAAACAGCATGTGAAAATACTTCTAATCTTTTGTGTGTTCTTGTTGGGGCATGTAATGGTGCTATTGGTGTAGATATGGAGGCAAAATAGACTTCCAGCTGACATTGCAGCAATAGTGGCAGGAATCGCAGCTCTGCGATCCCACATTGAACTCTCCCCATCAGAGGGCTCTGTAAGAAGCCAAAGCCACCCTGTAGGGGAGGCAAAGGGCAGAAGGATGCCCTTCAGGTCGCAGAGAGATGCAACTCTCCTGATTGACCCTGGGAAAACCTTTTAACTCGAAGGCAAAGAGAAGCAGCGGCCATCATGGCTGCCACAAAGCTGTGGCAGCTGAAGCAACAAAGAGGAGGAGTGAGTGAGGAACAGTGTGTGACTGGGTGAGATTAAGCTTGATTTTTGCCTAAAAATTATCCCCAAAGATGATCTTGGGGAAAAAAAAGACTTTCAAAAGATTAATTTTAGCAATTTAGGCACTTTGAACTATTGATTCAGCCCTGGGAAAAACTGGAATGAGGAAGAAATAAGAGTTTTTCTTTGAAAGCGTTGAATATTGGATTTTGAATTGGCTTGATGTTATCCTGGTGTTATTCTGAAAAGGCATTCTCAATGCTGGAGCTGGTTTTTGGTTAATTTAAATGCTGGACCTGGCTCATCTAAATAATTGACTTCATTTTGAAATAAATGGATTCTGATTGTAATTAACATCTGCTTGGGGGGGGGAAGGCAGCATTGAAATTTGAGAGGAGATCACCATCTGCTGACAATTGGAAGATAAACCATACTTCTGTAACTTTGGACATATTTTCAACTGGACAGAGACTCTTTACTGTAGAAAGTTTATCACTATTATGATTGGAGTGGAAAGAACAGCTGTGGAAATAAATAGACTTTTTCATGAGGTGATCTTTATGTTCCAATGTATTGAAGTTTTAATGGATGGTATAGGTAAGGAAAGGGAAAACATTTTACAAAGAACAATAAAGAGCAAACTGCCCTTGAAATGGTGGAAGCAATAGAAAGACAAGATAAAAAAAACCAGCATATTGAATACAAACAAGAAATAAATATGGATCTGAAAAATGAGCAAATGAAGCAAATGCTTGATGAAGAGGAAGACCAGGTAAATGGCAAGCAGAAGAAGTGGAAAAAGCAGAGGAATTGGCCAAATCAACAAATAAATCAAGGACTGGAGCAAAAAATAGGACTGACAAATCAGCTGATAAGGGAAGAAAGATTGAGGAAAATAAAACAGACAAATTAGCAAATGAACAGACAGGAAGATATCATTGATAAGGAGATTGGGACATGGGCAGACATGTGGGAGAAGTGGCAATATAAGAATGTATTGGGATAATTTTTTAGATTAAATAAGAAAAATAGAGATGAAGATAAGAGATAAATATGAAGAGTGTGAGAAATGAGTAAACAATGGATAAGAATTGAAGTACTAGAGGACAAGAGATGATGGATAGAAATAATTGCCTTCTAAAAATTAAGGTAGCTTGATTGTAAGTTGGAGAAGCAGAAATAAATTAGATAGGGGAAATTTCTTTTTTCTTTGGAAGAAAAAAAAGATAGAAAGACTAAAGGCTTATAGAAGTTAGGCATTGTTTAATGCATGTTTAAATAATATAAGAGGATTATTTAAATTTGATAAATGGAATGCTAATATTGCGGTAAATTGGATTAATATGAATGATGCTCAGAACTAACACTGTTCACACATAATATGGATGTATACTTCAAAAAAATAAAAAATATAATAACAAAAAGAAATATGAGTTTGTTACATGGTTGAGTTCCTGTGTTATCATTGCACTGTTGTTTCTGATTGTTAGTGAGAATCTGCTTCTGGTAGGTTGTTTTTATGCAAGTATGGGCCTGCCACCCTGAATGTTTGGTTTAATTTTATCAAAGTGTGGCTTTTTAATAAAGCATTATTCTAAATCAGCTATAAAGTTGTTAGCATATTGAGGAGCCATCCATGTGTCTATGGCTGTAAAGAAAACCAGTTGTTATAAAATAATAAATGTCATATTTAACATGGATATTGTCTTCCTTACAATAGTATGCTAGAGGAAGTGTTGATATGTTCTTGGAGGATAATCAGTAAATGCAAACACTAAAGGTGAACAGTTAAGAAATGGCTTGTTGACCAGAATGTTTTCAGTTCAAGACCCATGTAACATGTGATGGGTTGAGCTTCCATTCGTATCCCAGCTTCTACCAACCTCAGAATTAAAAAATGTCAGAGTATATTCATGAACTGGAATAGAGCTTGGTAACAAGGTCAGCCAATGAATAGCCAAAGCAACTAAATCAGCCAATGAGGATAATTTGGAAACTGAAACTAGAAGTAGCCTAGGCTGGAAACTGAAACTAAAAGTAGCCTAGTTGTGGCTCTATATTAAGCTCTGCAACTCTGCAGCTATGTTAAGCTCTGCAACTATGAAACTATGTTGAGCTCTGAGTCTGTCTATTGAAGATGAAACTAACTTGCTTGCTTGCTGAAGACTGGAGCTCTGCTCTGAACTTGCAACATGTTTCTGTTTGAGTTTGGAGAAATCTATAACTGGTTTGTAAAATCTACTTATGTTTATAAAGATGTTAAATGAAGCATCAGCCATCTGTGTTTATTTTTCTGGCGCTGAATTATCACTGCAAAACTCTCAATAGAAAGCATGCAAATATGAGTAGATAAATCAATACCATTTTGGTGGGAAGGTAACAGCATTCCATGCACCTCAACATATAGACTTGCTGGCCACATGACTAAAGAAGCATCTCCAGACAATACTGTCTCCCTTAACTTGGAAACAAAGATGAGCATTGCCCTCCAAATCAGACATGACTGGACAGGGGGAATCTTTAACTTTTTAAATTAATCACTCACAAGGTAAGCGATTATTACCCTAGAGAATAAATCACTGAATTCTATATATTGAAATAAAAGCAAGCCCTGTGATTTGCAAGAGTTTAGAACTAAATCCTATTTCATTCATATGATATATCTCAGATTTTTTCTTTTTCCCTTCTATTCAGGGGTGGGCTGCTGGGGGCTCGCAGGGCCTCAGGCAATCCCCTAGCTAAGACTCTGTGAGCCCCCAAATCCCACTCCTGGCTGGCCTCGCCCAATGCTGGTCGCTGGACTCTTAGTGCAGGAGCGAAGCAGCCTGTATCTGTATTCGTGCCATGATTGCGCATAAGGAAGCCTTCACTTCCCACCACTTTGGGTTGGAACTCGCACCCGCTGCGCTCAGCCAGAGAGCTATGTGAGGGAAAACAGGGCCAGGCAATGGCTGGAGCCTTAGTGCAGAAGTGAAGTGGCTCTGTATTGCTTTTGTGTCACATTAGCACTCAAGACAGCCGTCATCTCGCGCTGCACGAGGGGGGAGGAGAAAGATGAGAAAGAGAAAAGGGAATTCTCTTTTCCTTCTCTCATTTCTCTATCTTTCACATGTATGCATGCACACACAAGCAGAATATCCTCCTGGGCCAGGATCATTGCAGCAGCAACAGTGATTCCTTTTCCCACTGCTACCACTTCACGCTCACATGAGTAGCCAGCCATGCTACGCAGGAGAGACAGAGCTCTGCCCTCATTGCATTTGGCAGTAGCAGCAACAGCTCCTGCTCACTCCTGAGCTGATACAAAGGGGACTGTAGCTGGTACTGAGCTGCCCATGAAGAACACAGAATTGTAAAAAGCAACTAGTCACAAATGCACTGCCCGTGACTGATTGCTTTCTGTAATTCTGCATCCTCATGAGCAGTTCAGCACCAGCCACAGTCCCCTTCATGTTAGCTCAGGTAAGAGAGAGAAATGAGAAAATTATGGAGGGAGAGAATGAGAGAGAGGAAAGAGAGAAACAAATGAGAGAGAGAAGGAGGAGAGGGAGAGAAATGAGAGATCTGGAGGGGGAGAATGAGAGAGAGGGAAATAAATGAGAGAGAAGGGGGAAAGCAAGGAAAAAAGAAAAAGAAAGAAGAGAGGGAAAGGAGGTAGAAAAAGAGAGAAAAATATTAATGAGAGGGAAGTACGGAGGGGAAAAGAGAGAGAGAGAGACTCCCTATTTCCCACAGAAAACACCAGTAGCAACAAAACCTAGGTAGGCGTGACTGGGGGAGGTCATGTGACTGAGTGGGAATGGGATTGAGTTTACCACACCCATCCAGCCACATGACCACCTGGCCATGCCCACCCAGGCAGTCATCAGGGCAGAGAGCCCCTTGCTAAAAAATTTGAAGTCCACCCCTGCTTCTATTCAACTCTAACTTTCCTGTAATATCCCAATGGGAAGTATGGTTAGAAAGACTGGAAGAAAACTGGGTATTTATCCAGTCTCAGTCTCCACTAGGTACTGGAGGATTACGTGCAAGAACAAATATTACTCACAACAGGTGAGTAATATTGGAACAAATATTACTCACAACTTGTAACAACTTGGTTTACTCAAGTATTCCAAGTCCTGAGCAGCAAGAATGGATAACCCAATAAAAGTTAACACTGAGAGCGTCTGCCTCTCAGCGCAAAATATATACCTTTGCTTATCCAGCCCCTCCCAAGCGTCCTTGTCTGCCTAACATCCATCAAAGTATCTAACATTCCCCCATGCATCCACCATGTGCCTATGTCACATTGCCTAGCCCTATCTCTGTGTTTCCCTCTGTATCCACTGCTCCCCATCCACCCACCCACCCTTTGTGTGCCATTCCCACCTGTCTGTTTCCCCCAATGGATTGTTTGTGTGAAGCTGGTCCCCTCCTTGCCCAACATTCCAGCCACTCCCCCTTTCAAGTCCATTCCACTCTTCTCAATCTGCTTGGACATCTGGGACGCTTGTAGGTCACCCATGAGATCATCAGCGGTCATCTAGGCTGGTAGGAACAATGGGGTTGTTGTCCATGATTGTGGAAGCATTTCACCTGACACCCTGGCCAGTCCCTCTGATTTGTCGAGCTCCGGATTATGTGGCAAGCCCAGTTGGACCTCTGGACTCCAACATGCAGCCCGCAGTCTCCAATATTAAAGGGTTTATGCTCAGCCTGTTTTGTGTCCGCTTGTTTTTTATACACTTTAGCAGGATTATGCAAAGCATTTTGTACTGATCTCCAAGTGTCCTGCACTCTTTCGGACCATCTCGTGACTGTGGTAGGCTCTTGAGCCATATGGGGCCACTCCACAATGGGAATGAACTCTTCTCCATGCACTATCTGAAAGGAAGTGTATCTGGTATTACTATGTACCATTTTATTATATGCCACCTTGACAAACAGTAACACTTCCACCCAATTGGTCTGTTGGTACAATATATAATACTGTAAATATCATTCTATTGTTGCATTGGTTTATTCTGGAACTCCATTGGTACTAGGATGGTAGGCGGTACTTAATCCTTGTGAACACCCTATCAATTGTAGAAATTCTCACCAGAACCATGCAGTGAATTGCACTCCACGATTGAATATGATGCTCCTCGGAACTCCATGTAATCTATATATATGTTTAATGAACAGATCAGCTAATCGTCAAGCTGATGGTACAAGGTATAAAATGAGCCTGCTTTGAAAATAAATCTATCACCATCCAAATGGTTGAATATCCATGATTATCAGGAAGATCTACAATGAAATCCATGCCTATGTCTTGCCATGGCCGGGTAGGGTCAGCAACTGTTTGCAACAAATCTAATGGTTTTCCAGTACAAGGTTTAGTGTTAACATATATATGACAATTTTTTACATAGGTTTCTATGTCAGTCCTCATCGAGGGCCACCAAAACTGTCTTTTTGCTAGATGTAGCATTTTGAGAAACCCCTAATGCCCGGCTTGTTTAACATCGTGGCAACATCTTAACACCAGTGATCTTAGCTTCTAATGTACGTATACTTTTTCTCCCCGCCATGCTATTCCATCTTGAATATCAATTTGCATACGATGTTCTGCCAACCATTGATCCTTGGCTACTGCAGCAGATAGATCAACTGTCAATATATTTATTCTCAAAGACTTCCTGTTATCATGTTGTGAAATAATGGATTGGACAATCTCCTCTCAACGATTTTTGAATTGAGGCAATCGTGACAGCGCATCAGCCATGAAATTCTTCTCAGGTGGAATGTATTTCAATATAAAGTTAAACCATATAAAATATAATGCCCAAGGGACATGTTTCGGTGACAATCTTCTTGGTGTCTAGAGGCCTTCCAGGTTTTTTATGATCAAGTGGGTGTGGACCACCCTCTAGTAAGTGACACCTCTCTGTTGGATTGAGCTTCTGGGATATATAAGCACATGGTTGCAATGTTCTGTGCTTATTCCATTGGAATAACACAGCTCCTACAGCCACGTCACTTGCGTCTGCCTGAATAATGAATGGGTGATTATGATCTGGATGTTTTAATACAGGCTCTCTGGCAAATAGCTGTTTCAATGTTTTGAATGCTTCCTGGCAATCATTTGACCATATTAGCACTTGGCCTGGTTTTGGTTTCTCTGTCCCTAAGTGCTTTATTCACAATAGATTGGTTAGAGGCATTGCAATAGCCACAAATCATGGGATAAACTGTCTATAAAAGTTAGCAAACCTTGGAAAACTTTGTAGTTGTTTATGAATTGTGTGGGTCTACCAGTCCAGCACAGTTTGCACCTTATTTGGGCCCATCTCTACCCTGTTAGCTGAAATAAGATAACCCAGATAGTCCAGCCGCATACAATGAAACTCTCTCTGAGATAGCTTTACATATAATTGTCCATCCATCAACCTCCTTAGCACTTGTCTAACTGTATATGTTTTTCCATGTGTTTGAATATATCAGAATATCATCAAGATACACCAACACCCCTTGATATAGATGTTCATGTAGAATCCCATTAATCAGTTGCATAAAAACAGCTGGAACTCCTTGTAGTCCAAAAGGCATAACATAAAATTGGTAGCTCCTGAGTGGGCATTCCTGGTGTGCCTGCAGACTCAGTAGTATGCTTCCCATGGATCTAGCTTTGTGAAAATCCATCCCTTTACCAAAGTGACTGGAAAATCTTTTATTAGGGCCAATGGATATAATGGTTCTACACAGATAGTGTTAAGACCCCTAAAATCCACACAGAAGTGCAACTTGCCATCCTTCTTTTCACAGAAAAGTACTGGGGCTGCTATGTGAGCACTACCCAGCTTGATAAACCATCTTGATAAGTTCTTATCTATGTATTTGCACATTTCCTCCATTTCCTTTGGGGTCATAGAGTAACTTCACCCCTGGATCCACCTCCTTCCCACTGAATCGTCGGATCCCATTTATCCAACCAGGCTAAGCCCCAAATCAAAGCCTCAGTCACTACAAACAATATTAGTTCCCAGTGATTCCCCATTTCCATTTTCACCACCTCCGTCCTATGAGTGGCTAGTGTACCCCCAATACAGAACCATCAACCTGTTCGAACCTAATCAGAGTGATCAACTGAAAAACTCATAGTCCAAGTTTGTCTACCACCACTTGTGTTACAAGTCACCATGTATACCCTGAATCAATCAATGCTGTGAACCCATTCCCTTGATTCGTGTGTAGGTTCCATAGTGTAACTGGAATAATGAAAGGACAAATGGGCCTGCTTACCATGGGATCCTCAACACTCTCTTCTTCTATTTCATACTTGTTTGGTTTTCCAGATGATGCCCCCCTCAGTTGAACTCTCCACCTCTGTGTTGGTATCCACCTAAATCATCCCTCTAAAACACTCTGGACTCTGCCATGGATGCGGCCCTGATCTACCATAGCTAAATGCTGGTGTTGCTTGGCATGGTCATTGAACCAAAAGTGGTGATACTGGGCAATGCAGTGCCCTGTGCTCTGGCTGACTGCATCAAAAGCATCTAAATAAACCCCTCCCTCTGAGTCTGGGGTGTTATTGAACTCTTTAATCCAGGCTGAATGGGGAAACCCAACCCCCTCCGTATTCCAGGGCTGGTGTCACTTCTTGGTCTTAACCATCAAAATCCCATATCCAGCTCTATCACTGTTTCATATCATTTGTGCAAGATTTTTTCCTATATAAACAAGCCTGGTTTAGTTCATGATCTAACCCCTCCTTAAAGAGATGAACCAACATCTTTGTGGGAAGCCCCAAATATATTCCCTGGCTGGTCTACCTTTTTGTTTCAGAGTTAATAGGTCATCTTCCATCTGCTGGGCCTGGGATCCATCCTCAAACTGAGATCATAATGTGGATAAGAAAAGGCCAATGTCACTCAGTTCTTTGGAATGTTCACAATGAAGATCAGCAGCCCATTCTCCAGCCTCGCCCTCCAGCACCCCTGTAACTGCCACCACCATGGCCCAGTGGGATGGATAACACTTTCTGTAGAGATCTAGATGATTTATTACTTGACCTAGAAACACTGATACCTTATCTGCATTTCCATCAAAAGAAGCATGTAATGGAGGGGGTCCCCATCTCCCTTGGTGGGGAAACTCCATTGATTCATCTGACTTGTGGAACCCTGGTCTAAGGGCTATCCAAGGTCTGACCTCCATACCTACCCAAAGACCTATCCTGCATTCCTGTCATTTTAGGCTGCTGCTCCCTACCTCCTCTGTACATCAGAATGGGCTGCACCCAATGATTGATTGGGCCATCTGGACTGTAAATTATACCACTCCAGTCCTTGCCTAACATCCATGTACTGAACTAGAACTAGTCAATGGGTCCCTAGCCGATACAATACTTTGCCTTTGATCCAACCAGTCTTTAGTAACCGCAAGGGTGTCTCAAAGTTACACCTCCAAATTGCATTCACAACATATCCAGCGTATTGCTACCAGGGACCATCCAACCACTATCCTCCAATCTTGGCCACTTTCTCACTTTCCAATCCTGGGTTTGTTCATGTTGATGAAAACCCCACGCATCCATGTCAGTTTCTGCCTGGCCAAATGGCTCACTCAGCCTTACTTCCTTCCTTGCCCTGGGCAGTTTTAGCTTCACAACTGGCTGGGGAGTGCTGGCAGCTGGTTGCTCCTTCTCCTTGTCCTCCTGTCTTCTTCCATCACTTCTCTGCCACCTCTGCCTCAGGTTCAGCCAGGCTCCATTCCTTCTGCCATTTCCCAAGCCTCAAATGTAAAAGTGAGTGCTAACTTTTTCTCAGCCTCCACTAGGTACTGGATGATTACATGCAAGAACAAACATTACTCACAGGCTTCATAGCAACTTGGTGTATTCAAGTATTGCAGTCCTGAGCAGCAAGGACGGATAATGGATCAATGGATAAAGTTAGTGCTGACAGCGTCTGCCTCTCAGCACTTAACATATAACATCTGTCAAAGTATCTAACATCCCCCGCATTGTTTGTGTGAAGCTGGTCCCCTCCTTGCCCAGCATTCCATCTGCTCCCCCTTTCAAGTCCATTCTGCTCTTCTTGATCTGCTCAGCCATCTGGGAGGCTGGTAAGTTGCCTGTGGGATCAGCAGCGGTCATCTAGGCTGGTAGGAGCAACGGGGTAGCTACCTGAGAGGCTGCTGATGCCATTGTCCATTATAATGGAAGCATTCCACCTGACACCTGAACAAGGTTCTAAGAATTTGGTTAAAAAGTTTGAACAAAATCAGAAAACATATTAAATAGGATATATGAATAATTGGATCAAACCTGGATTAGCAGAGAAATGTGACAAGGTTTTGGCATCTCCCACTCTGATGAGGAAAAGAGCCAGTTCACTGGTGAAAAAGGAGAGTAATATTTTGCATCTATGCCTGGGCTTTTCTGGATCAAAGCCTTGTTTAAATCACATGGTATATTAAAAAAAATAAAGTAATGGCTATTTTTAAAATTTGTCTGTCACAGTTAAAAGCTATTCTAATTTAAACAACACATTCTCTTTTTTAAATTATTTTTTATTTTTTAAAAAAACATACACAAATAAAACATAAAACACAAATCCATCTTCCAGTTACAACACATTCTAAACCCTTCTTGCTTAATTTATTCTGTTTTTGTCTGTCATAGCTGTTGATTTAGTAGCTTTTTGGATGTAGCCTGGGAATGATTGTATCTTAATCAACTATTAAAGAGAAAACTACACCGTCAATAACACTGTCATGTTAAGCTTTTATATATAAACAGGGAATAAATCCCATACTTACTAGCACTGATGCGATAACTTAGATAATGAAATGTCTGCAAATAAACCTCCAAGCTCAGAGAGCACCAAGGATTTCACAGTTCAACCTTGAGCTACATATATTGTCTTCTATTAATTACATTATTTGTAGAGTAGGGGTGTCAAACTCAAGCCCTGCGGGCTTAGGGGCCTGGCAGGGCATTGGTGCTTGTGTGCAGCTAGGGAGGGTTCCTGGAGGGGTCGAATGGTGCTGGGGCATGGTGGGAGGGGCAGTTGAATTACACCAGGGAGGGGCAGTGAAAATAGGAAATTGCCACAGGCAATGGGTGGGGGCTTCCCATTTTGACTTCTTCCCATTGCCTCTCCATCTAGATTCTGGCCTAAAACTGAATGGGCAGTTTAGGCAGTACTGGCACCCTCCCCACCATGTGAAAGCACCAACCCCCCTGGCATCAGAAACAGTGGCAGGACAGGAGCAGCACAATACACCAGGACAAGGACACAGAGGCCCTCAAGCTGCCATTGTCAAGCAGGCAGGATTAGGTGTGGGGTAGCATGGGGTTGCAGGCCATCTGCCCATCATGTAGGCAGGATCGGACAATTGGGGGATGGCTTCTTCAACTGTAGGGAGGCCAGGGGGGAGGCATGGCAGACAAATAAATGTGGCATGGGCTTGGGGGCAGCCAAATTACCTGTTATATGTCAGGCCAGAGTGGTAATGCTGGGGCTCCCTCAAGCCACACACTACTTCCCTTTAATCGCCTACATAGGCCCTCCCAGGCATCCCACCTGCAATGCCAGAAGCCATGCCAGCATTGCTATTCACATGTGCAATGCCCCCCAATGGCGAGTCTCCTCTGATGGATGAGGCCTTGGTGCCTGTCCTGGTCTTTCCTTCCTCCTGGAGACCTCCGGATCCCATCTCTTAATCTGTAGTCTGGCCCACCACATGTGCTCCTCAACGTAAGCAATGTCAAGTTGTCCATGCCCATCCAGTCACATGCCCACCCAGCCATGCCCACCTGGCCCTTTGAGGGCAATCATAATGCTGATCCCGCTCTCATTGAAATTGAGTTTGACACTCCTGTTGTAGAGCACTTAATTGGTGTTGGAGAAGTTTTCTGAGAATATCATGGACATCCAAGAAAACAAATATAATGTATTAGCAAACAAGTCAACTCAGAATTCTCATCCTAGGAATAAATGTCAAGAACCAAATTATCCCACTTTGACACAATATGTGAAGATCTACTTCTCTGGAGCATGCTCTACTTCTCAGAAAACTGGAAGGAAAGAGAAGATGATGACCAGCAGAAAGGAGGATGGCCTAAGCTACAGCTACAGTGACAATGAACACCCTTTTGGAGGACCTGAAACCCCATCAAATTTAAACTTGTATTTTAAAGATATTTAATGCTTAGTTTTGTATAATTCTTGAGACTTAATTTTCTTTTTGAAATACACATTCTCATTTCTCATTCAATATTTATTTGGACTGATAGTTGTTCTTTATAGCAGCAATATTGCAGCATTTTTTTAAAAAAAGACTTACTATCAACTAGTCCAGGTATAGTGAGAATGAATTTTGTCAACATTGCTGTTTTGGGTATGCATATCATGAGCCTTTACCTGTACTCAAAGTTGTGTCTGAACTTTGCTTGGACAGGTAAACTATTGTTGGCTAATGGGTTTAGGCACTGATTCAGTCAGGCCACTGCCTAAAATAAGCATGATTCTTTTATTTTATTTTATTAATTCGCAGTTTTTTAAAAAAATTCAAGGTTTATCAAGAAGATAAAGAGTGGAATACAAAAACTCCAACAACTGAACTATTTCTGGTTTAGATCCAATTTATCCACATCTACATGAGGGTGGGTTTTATATTGTTTCTAATAATTTTCCTATGATTCAGTGAGGAGGCAGGTCTTTTCATGATAATGTAGAAGCTTGCAGTTGGCTGTCTACATAAGGGGCTAGGAACCAACCATTCCATATCCTGCTTTGTGTTTGCAAGTGTTGGAAAAAAAAATAAATCTGGTTGAGTTCCAAGCTGGGAGAAAGACACTGGAAACATGGAGGCTGGTGGAAAATATGGTTTAATGATGAACCACCAGCATTTATGGTTCTGGTGCAGCTGACAAAACGAAGTTGAGAGGGGGATATATTTCTCTGAGTTTTGTATTTGGACTTCCTGTTCCTGTGCAATAACATATCCTTTAATATTCTATTGGCTATTGTCAAATTCCTATGGGGTCATGTAGGGGTCATAGCTGGCTCTATAGGCAAAAGAGGAAATGCAAATCCTATGTACTTGTCTGAGCTAATTTGGTCAACCTCTGGCTTATTGTTTATCTGAGCTCCCAGGTAAAGTTTGAACTGCTCTGGGGGTCATGCAATGAAGGGGCTTGTGTTCTGAAAGGCTGTCAGGCAATTCCTATTGTGCCAAATGACTTTCATCCTGTGTTGGATCCTGGGTGAGGGGCTGCTTCTAATCCTACCATTCTGCCAAGGAGTTTCAAAATATCCTGTCTTGAATGGATTACCAAATCTGCATTTCTAAAAGTTGGCCTCCTCAGTTTCTGCTTCAGGAGGAAAACTGGGGCTGGTTTCTGAATAGACTGGCCCAATGTTTCTTAATGGGCACAGAATTTCTGCTGGGGACTATTAAGAAAGACTGAGCCTGCTTTCTGTCTCTAAAAAAACATGTTTCTCCATTTCTCATTTAAGGAAATATAATATTCTGCCTTTTTAAATATTCCTCAAAATAGTTCATTCTTTGGGGGAGCGGCTTCCCCACACAAGTTCCCAGAATTTTATGTTATTTGGTCATTACCACTGAGTATCATAATCCACAATTTAATAACTTCTTCTCTGTAGCCTTATATAGCCATAAAACCAATGCTCCTTCAGTCTTATATAAAAATATGGCCAAAGCAAAAGCAAGACAACACTAAAAATAGTCATGCCATTGATTTCTGAAAATAATTGAAGAACCGTAAGACAGAGCTGTGTAACTCACAGTAGAAAGGCTGGATCCAGTGTTCAAAGTCCTTTTTGCTACCTACTTCTAATAACTGATTCTGACATTGTTTTAACTAGCTCTTAACTTTACATATGAGGGGTTCCTTGAGAAATTATTGCCCAGTTGGTCATTTCCTATGCCAGTAGTTTCTCACTAATGAAGGTGGGTTGCACCTTGTATTTTCTAGAATGCTGAAGCAATATTAGAAAAAAAAAAGACAAGAGACATTTTAAATGCTGACTCTCACATCCAGATGTACATTGTAAAGGACCCAGTACTGGTAGCAGAATTGGAATCGTTCTTTTTTGTTCATGAAATTCCAGAAATGCAGTGTTGTCTTCAAATCTTGTTTCTATCCTCTAGATCTTTTTTGTCTCGTCTTGATATGTTTGCTGTCTGATTAAATCTGGAGCTTAATTTCCAAAAAGCCCATGTTAGCATCTCTGTTTTTGTCACTTTAGCATAGCACATAGATTTGCACTTTTTAGGAAGCATTACCAATCTACAATTTTGTGCAATACTGGAAATGCTAAAAACTAAAAAGATAAATAAATAATAAAAATAGCCAAGACATTACGAACATTTATAGGAAAATAAATCTTGACATATTTGGCTTTTACACAAGGTTTTCATTATTGTTAAAAATAATAAAAAAAATTAGGAGGCTAATGGTGGCAGTATTTGTATATATAATAGCAATATTCAGGATCTTTTGTTGTAGTACAAATATGAGATAAGCAGAAGGTTGCTTACTATTTTCATTGCAAAATAGTCAGTGGTCAATTTTTCCTCATATTATTAGATTGTTCAGTGAACTCTACCAAACAATGTTTTCAGAACTTATCAGGCCTTTTGTATGAATCAGCTAATCCCTAAACAAACTTTCCCCAGATCCCTTCACTGGTAGTCTGTCTTGTGAACAATATCATAACAGGATTATGTTTTATACCAGGAAGTGCAAACATTTTCAGTCAAGAGTTTTTTTCTCACAGAAGTGTTCTGCTGGAGAAAGCAACAAATGCCAGCAGTCAATGGGGGTGAAACAAGTGGAAGACTTATCTAGAGTAAGGTCTTTTTTATATTCTTCCTCCCTCCCCCCTTGATTCATTTTCTGACACTTCTCTACTTCTCTGTCTTCTTCTACTCACAGAGGCTGCTAAAGGAAGGTCACACCAAATAGCAACAGCTACAAATAGATTGCTTGCAAAGGGTTTTTAAATGAGATCAAGAGCTGTGGGAAATTATACTGAGGGCCAGATGTGATCCTAAGGTTGTATGTTACAAGCTCAGGGAAGCATGACCCATAGTCATGGGTTTGTTGCCCACAAAAGAGAAAACACTATTTCAAGACTGGTACAATTGAAAGCTGATTTATGAATGGGCTGAGAACAACATCACAGGGAATGGAAGAATAAAAATGTTACCAGAGAATGTTTGAGCTGTAGTGATATGGAATGGCCTTCATTGCATTATTTTGTGAATATCTAGAAAGTCTTTGCACCTCTTTATGACAGTAGATTTGTAACTAGATGGAAGTGATATTATATGTTAGAAGTAGTTTGTACTATTGACCACAATGCAAGCAAACTGGCTCAGGAGTAGAATTTTCTCTATTTAGACTAAAATGAATATTTTTTCTGCTTATCAGAAATCTACACAATGGACTTCTGGCTGGTGTTGCAGTGATATCAGATGTGAGGAGCAGGTCTTTGTGCTCCAATGCTGACTTTCCCCTGTTGGAGGGCTCTGAAAGGAGCTGGAGCCACCCTGTAGGGGTTGTGAAGAAAAGAGGAGTGTCTTGCAGTTCAGGGAGAGCAGCAACTCTCTTGCTGGACTCAGGGCTTCTTTCCTCTCTCTTGATGAGAAGAGGCAGCCATCATGGCTGCCATGAAGCTGGGACAGCTGAGGCAACAAAGAACTGTGCAGGAGAGGTACAGATGAACAGTGACTGGAGCTGGGTGAGAAGATTCCTTTTTATTTAGACCCTAACTTTAAAGAAAACAAAAAAAAGAAAGAAAGAGGAAAGTCCAGGAAAAGAGATTCTTAGAACTATCTTTTAAAGTGGCAAACTACCATAGAGAGAAAAATCCTAGACCTAAAAGAAAAGGAACTAAGGGGAGAAAAACATAGAAAATTGGAATTTTAAATTGGGCAGTCATTGTTTTGTAAAGGCATTATAAAATGCTGGACTATCTATTTGAATCTATTTGAATAGTTGACTTTGCTTCTATAAATTGAATTCAATTTGGATTAATTAAATCTACAAGACTTGAAACAATGCTGAAATCTAAGCTGAGGGTGCCATCTACTGATGAATGGAATATATCAGACCCCTACAAATTTAGAAATACTTTTTGATGAGAGGAATAAACAACATTCATCTGGAGGACTGTGGTGTCATTTACTATTCTATAACTAGCTACTGTATGATTACTGGAGACTATTATGAGAATAAGGAAGACTTAAGTAAAGCAAAGTAATGTTTGACTTGCAGAACCTTCCTGGACTACTTAAATGGAATTGATTAATAATCCTGAGATGTAAAGGACAATGATTATTGAATTTTCTGAGGAGTAACATTGGACTAGAATGTATTGCTTTTGGACTTGAGTAAGAGCCAGACTATATTAAATTAAGATAAGATGCTCCATCAAGGGGAAATGAGTGAGATTTTAAGAGAAATGGTGTTGATGTTTCAAAGCATTAGGGATACTATGGGAAAGAATCACAGGGAGATAAAGTACCTAATGCAAAGCATGTATGGGGAAATAGAAAATATGCTACAACTGATGATGAATGAAGAGTCCAAGAAGGAGAGGAGATAGCAGAAATAACAGAAGAAAAGACAGAATGGACAAACCAGAAAACAAAGCAAGAAGATAGGAAGGAGAAGATGATAAAAATAATAATGACTGATGAAATAAACCAAGAGAAAAGCATTTTAAGAGATTTAAAAATGGAATTGGATAACCTGGAAGATACTTTTGAAAGAGAGATAGGGGCTTGGGTGGATATTTTGGAGACCTGGCAGCTTAGGAGGATAGAGATGGGAAAAATATAGTCTGAATAGTAAAGATACAGATGATGATCGAGATAAAGACCCAAGAAAGGTGTATGAGAGGCAAGCAAAAAAAAAAAAAAAAGAATAAGAATTGGAGTATTGAAACGGATGAGAAATGATGCATAGAAATAGAAAGAAAAATATGTGTGTGTGTGTGTGTGTGTGCTTTTTTTCCTAATATAATAACGACCCGATTAGAAATTTGAAAAAAGGTAAAAAAAGATAGTAGCAATATAATAAGAAGGGCCTTCTCTGTGGGACTCCCTCTCTCTGGAATATCATTTCCCCAGATATTAGAATGGCCCCCTCACTAATACTCTTCTGGAAGGCACTGAAGGCCTGGCCCTGCCAGCGGGCCTGGGGAACCCAGAGTGGGGTGGAGCCCATCAAATGGCTTGTGTGATCTGCTGTTGTTGGAGCGAGGTGGTGGTAGTTGGGGAATGATTATTTATTTATTCCAGATGTTATTCTATTGTACTTTATTAATTTATTTGATTCTTTTTGTTAGTTTTTATTTTATTGTGTGTGTGTGCGTGCGTACATGTGTATGTATGTATGCATGTATGTATGTATGTATGTATATGTTTTCTTATGTTTTTGTGGGTATTTATATGTATGGTATTCAGCTTTGTTCGGTTATTTTCCCACGTCTTTTTAGTTGTGCTTTTAAAGTTGTAGTGATGTTTCGGCAGAATCTCATCTGCCATTATCAGGCTCGTGTATTGGGTTCGTCTTTGTCGAATGTGTCAGGCATTCATAGCTGTTTCTGTTTTAAATTTGGTGCTAATCTCGTGCATTGTTAGAATGGTTTTTTCTTCATACTGATTGATTGGGAGTCTTGGTCTGTGTTTATTGGTCTTGGAGTTTGCTGTGTTCTGCTTGATTGGTGTTTCTAATATCTTCCATCTGCTTTGTAGCGTTTTTTTGTTTTGATTAGCTGTCAACATTGTGTTGATTAGCTGTCAACATTGTGAACATCCTTCCATTTGAGTAATTGGGTTGGATCCAGCCCTTTACTAGAAAGTCATCACAGCAATCAGAATGGAGCAGACCTTTCCAAGTCTGACTGATCACAGCAGACATGAAGCCAACAGCAGCCAACAGCAGACATGAAGAGAAAAGACCCTGAGATGGACAAGTAAAAGGCTAAAAGACTCTTTTCAATCTGCAGAATTCAGCTAGAAAGACAATGGGGGAGGATGGAAATTCATTGTAAAGTTTTCTTTCCTGTATCATTTATTGTGTGTTGTATTCAGTTAAATGGACTCTGAGGGATTGTATTTGGGAAGCGGTTGCCACAGCAAGTTCTGAACCTTGCACTTCTGCCGGTGGGAGATAAATTTATCCAGCATGCTTGTAGTGATTGTATTGTAAAAGTAGCTGCATACACAAGCACACACATATAGATACACTATTCAGAATTAGACAGAGGTTATCCCCTTTACCTACCTCCACACAAAGCTCCTCCTAGGTTGATTTTTTCTCTATGGCACTAAGGCCCAAGCAATCATATTTCCCTGCTAATCTCATGAGGGAGGGGGCATCCCCCTCAGACAATTACCTCACTGAAGAAGTAACAGAAAAGAGATATCCATTCCCCAAGCCCTGATTGTGACTCACAAAAGATGCTGCCAAGCTGCCCAGTAAAGCAGGATATGTAGTACTGCTGGTCTCATGAGTAGAAGTCCCAGGGCTCATTGTGTGTAATTTTAAAAATATTAAATAGCCAGGATTGTAGACTGGAACTAAGACCTAGGGGAGGTTTAGTAATCATCCCTTGGAAATGGATAGCCTGTAGTTATTTAAAGGAAAACCATGGCTGTGAAGAATTTTGGTACCTGTGTTTGCTTGAAAGCTGACAGGAAGCTCACAGAAAATGGCACCAAACATCTGAAAATAAATGGAAATAGGATTCTTGTAAGGATTGCCTCTCCTTCTTACTCAATAAAGTAAAAACTCTTGAAATTAAGTATTTCAAAAGGAACCTTTTATTGAGCAGAAGTGATAGAAATCAGTGTGTTAATATTCTTAGGCAAGACAAATAGAATTAAAGCAGTAGAGACCCCTCCCTTAAAGCCCATGTCCCACTGCACCAACAGATGCAAAGAGGATGTAAAACGGACAAAAAAGCTTGCCATCCGTTGGAAAACACGAATGCATCCGTTGGTACTCACTGCATACGTGTTTCATACGCTTCTATCAGCTCGAGCATCCGTCCTGAGATTTTCATCTGCCGCAGAAAGTTTTGAGTTGCCACAAAACTTTTGTTAGCGGATGGAACTTTCCCGCCGCGTACGATGTACCATCCGCAGACACATACAGGCAACAAATGTTTAGATGTCCGTTGTCATCTGTTAAACGTCCACTGTATCTCTCTCGGCATCCTCTGGACATCTCGCTATCACATCCGCTGCAGCTGAAAGGAAAGAGGGAGGAAGCCGGAAAGGTACACGGAAACGTCCACATAGCGTTAGTAGCACGAAATTAGAAAGGATATAAGCGGATGCATCTCGTATATCAAGCATTAAAACGAGACTAAAATGTTTGTATATGGGAAGTATCTCGGATATTGCAGGATGTCTGGAGTATGCCTAGAATAGTGGAAGGGACACCTAGTGGAAAACCGATATTTCCTATAAAAAGGGGGAGGAAATCACTGATCTCAGATGAGTCAGCAGGCCGTAGTGTACAGACTCTTCCCTTGGTCTCTGCTCTTCCAACATCATCCATTGATCTCCACCATGGATCATTAACAGAGTCCTTATGGTAGCTGTGATCATTCAACACCAGATAACCAAGCCCTGTTCAGACTGTTTCACCTTTTCTACTCAAGTGAGAAAGGAAGACGTTCAAGAGCGTGTGGGTCGACGATGGATTGGGGAGAAGGTGGGAGTTTGGACTGTGAATACAAGTTGATTGGTGGTAGCTGAGGAATGAAGCTCCGCATGCATTCTACATTTCAATGAGGATGCCTCCCCAGCCATGTTTGGACGAAGTTGTGGAGATCTGAGACCCAGGTTGACCAAGCCTAGCACTAACTTCCCGTCCCAAACCTGGACCCTGACCCTGAGTTGCGCACTGACTATGCGCCACCTGCCTCTGGAACCAACACAGAAACATGCAGTATGGCCTGGAGGGTGCCACACAAGAGCATCAGCAAGTGGTCAGAGAAGTGGTGCGGGCCATCATCGAGAATACATGGAGGAGCTCCTCCAAGGTGTCCCACCACTGAAGAAGCGCTGGGGAAAGTTGCAGAACAGTGGCTATCAGAGGTGAACTTTCCCCAACCGTGGAACATAGATGGAAGCATGTGGCCTTGCAAAGCTCCAGCCCAACTCAGCGTTTCCTCTATCACCAACTACAAGGGCTTCCTTCAGTATCATCCTCTTTGCCGATGGGTTGATGCTAACTACAAGTTCATTACCATCGATGCTTCAGGCAACGGGTCAGCTCAGATAGCCGGTATATAATGCCAGTGACTCAGATGGGCTTGGAAGACACCTTCATCATGCGTTTTCCAGATGCAGACCCCTACCCAATGACACTCAGATGCTGCCCTTACTTCAATCGTGGGGGATGACGCCTTGTCTTTTTCCTCAGGGGGAAAAAACACACTCATGAAGCCCTAACACTTCAAGATGACCGTCACCTGTGAAGAAGGATCTTCAACTACAGGCTGTCCAGGGCATAGACGGGTGAATGGAGAATCGCCTTTGGCTCCTGCCAACAGTTCCAGGTTACTTCTCACCACCATGCAGCATCACCCAGGAACGTGAGGAGCATCGTTGGAAGCTTGCCTGCAATCCTGCACAAGTCTCATGCGCACCCGCTACCCCAGTGTTTGCCAGAACAGGGCTTGGTGGACCGTCACAAGGGATGGGGACATGGAGCCTGTGTGAATGGAGGCCAGGACGAAACCTGGATAGACACTGGAATGTACAAGGCCCCAACAGAGCTTCACGTGGACGGGAAGAAGCAGCTGCAAACCTCCTGAACACTGTGGCAACTCCCCAGCGGAGCCAGTGGAGGGGCAAGGACAGTGAGATAGGATGGTTATATTTGGATGCTTCCGTTGATCCTGTCTCATAACACTGATGAGATTGTGCCATGTTATGTTGAGTGGTCCTAACAATGAATACGGCAGTTAATAAAGAGCTTTTGTTTATTGTTGAAATGTCGTTGTCAAGTGAATTAAATTGTTATTTGATTTAAAAAAGGAGCCCATATGTGTGGCAGCTGGGAGGGTGGACCATAACAGTCCACGTAATGCTTGCACATATCCCTTGCCTATCCAAGCTTATCCTTACCGATATATCCCACAGCTATCCTTAGCCTATCCCACAACCTATTCCTTACCATCCCAAGCATTGACGCCATCCCACAAGCAGGCAATAGGCTTAACCGATTTGTTCAAAGTTTTTCACCAACACTTTATTTTAAGTGATAAAATGAACCAAGTGTGTTGAAGCAAAGATTAACCTTTATTAATAACTGTCTTAAGTAAACTGTATGACTTTATTAAAAAAGCAAAATGACCAAGTAAAGTGTCTTAAGCAAAGATAATGAACAGGTAACAACTCAGTCTCGTTGGCACTATTCTCAGTCACTCTGAGGCATGTCCAGGTTCCAAGCTGTCAAGCGCGCCAGGGACTGTGGAGGTGGCTGTGGCTGAGTGGCTGGTCTGAGGTGCCATTGGGGTGCTTTGGCCCTGAGAGTACAACAGGGGATTGGTGTGTTCAGGAAGCTCTTCAGAGAGCGCTTGACTCAGTCTCGTGAGTTGCAGAGGCCCTTCATCAAGGGATCTGGATGTCAGCCCAGACTAGCATGACAGACTGTCCATGTGAGGGTCTTGGCTTGTTATGGGGTTGGAGGAAGGAGGAGTATAGTGGGTTGTCTGGTCTGCAGTTGGCGCGAGTGAGTGTCTGTTGCGTGCCGGATGAACTGGGCCTGGACTGGGTAAGGTCTGCCTCTGCTGGGGGAAGTCCTGGTACTCATCTAGCCTTGGTAGTTGAGGGGCTGTTGAAAGCCCATGGAAGGGCTGTGACATCGCCTGGGGAGCGAGCAGACCTTGGACTGGGTCGAGCAGTGTTCAGCTGGGCTGGAGGGTGGTGCAGAAGTGCTGTGATTTCTGCTTCATCACCTTGGTACTGGCCTGGGCAGGTCATGAGGGTCTGGTTCACGTAGGGTTGCATGAAGGGCTTTCCGGTTTGAGGGATGGCTATGTCGCTGTGGACAGCTGAGAGAGAAGATTGTGCTGGTTTTTTGTTGGGGTCCCCTTGAAATTTTCTCCAAACGGACAGGTGTGGCTCTGGCCTCCAGTCTGCCTTCTGCCTGCTTTCTAATGGAGGATGGAGCTTGGGTTGGGTGTGGTTGGGTCTCTGGGTGGCTGCTGCTTCTTCCTCCATTTGTGATAGGGGATCACTCCATATCCTCTGGCATGGCGGAGTGCAGTGTCAGGGGTCCTCTGCCATGGGGCCCTCCGAGGACACCTGCCTGGACACGGTAGCTTGTTTCCTGGCTGGAAGAGGAGTGGCTGTCCTGTGGGCCTGTCTGAGGGAGAGGGTTGTCAGAGGGTCTGTTCCTTGGTGGCGGGAACTTCATCCTCAGGAAGCTGCCACTTGCCTATGATAGTACATCTCCCGGTCAGTGCCTTGACAGCGGCCTGGCCCAAGATGTTCTTGAGGTTGTACTTTGCAATCAGTGTGCAATGTGCTTCCACCATTGCCTAGAAGTAGGTCTGCAAGTGTAGCCCGGGTCTCTTGCCTTGGTCTCTCTGCTTCTTCAGCGCTCTTAGCCCTTGGTGTTGCGAATAGAGTCTGTGGGCCTTTTCTCCAGCAGGTACTCGTTCTCCCTCAGCGCATTCATGGCACCTCCCTCCTCATGCTTCCTCGAAAGGGTTGTACTGTTTCCTCTCTCCCCTTCTCCCTTCCCTTGCCTCTTCCCTCCCCTTGGCAGGGGCTTGAGCAGGCCTTCAGGGGTCTTGAGCAGCAGGGCTTTTGAGGACCTTGGGGCTGGTCCACACAGCAGCAGCACCAACACCACCAGCAGCAGAAGACCAGCAGCACAGTAGCTACAGCACAGCAGCAGAGAGAAGCACCAGCAGCACCAGCCAGAGCTGGAGACAGCACAGCAGCAGCAACACCAGCAGCACCACAGGCAGCAGCACACCAGCACCCAGCAAACACCACTACCACCACCACCAGCAGCCAGCAGCAGCAGAAGCACAGCAGCTCCAGAGTTCAGTTGCCGGGCGGGTGGGATGGTGGTTCTGTCCTTCTGTGCCAGGGCTTGGGCCAGGAGTTAGGCACAGGTTTCTCTCGTTCCCTGACTGATGAACCATGGTGTTATTCAGATGTCTGTGGCAGCACGTCTTTCTCTGGAATCTGAACTGGCTTCGAGCTGCATCCTTTATATCGCGGACGCTGACGCATCATACTCCCCGTATGCCACAGTGAACACGCTTATGGCATCGCTATGCATCCGCTATGCATTCTATAGGATGTCCGTGGATGCATCCGCGCATCTGCTACGTATTCCGCTCCTTCTGCCTATGTGTCTACTTCGCAATTCTCCCCCGGAAGCCCTTCGGATGTGTCATCCACTTCCATCCGCTGTCATCCGCTAGGCTTCCTTCAAACATCCGCTTAACATCCTCACTACGTACTACCCCCGCCCGTTCCTTTCCGTTCTTTTCTGTTCTGTTTATGCAAATTTGGGACACTTTTTGGAGCGGGTACCAACAGATGGAGCCACCCCTGAAATTTTGCTCATCTGCTGTGTCCTTTTTGGATACGTTTTGCATCCGTGGGCCATTGGGACCTAGCCTTTAGCCAGATACAGATTCAGTCAATCCACTGATGTGAAGATGTTATTGTATTGGCCGCTCTGGGAAACAGATAAGCACACGTTCCCATGGCCATCTTGTAACCCAGATGGGAACACTTTGAATTGGTAGCACCCAAGGGGGGTTTTAAATGAAGGTTTCCATTCGTCCCCCCCCTCTTCTTCTGATTCAGTAGTAAGCCTCCCTTAAGTCCAGCTTTGATAAAAATTTCCCTTGAGCGAGGTGTGCTAACATGTCTTTCACAAGGGGAAGGGGGTACCTGTTCTCCACACTGACCATGTTAAGGTTATTGTAGTCTATGCAGAGAGCTTTTGAGCCATCTTTTTTCTCTCTAAACAATGCTGGGGCTACGAGTTTTGGTCAGGCTGGCTCGATGAAACCTTTTGCTAAGTTTTTTTTTTCAATTAATGCCCTCAGTTCTTCCAACTCCCTGGGGGACATGCTATACATTTTGGGTTTAGGGAGTTTGGTGCCAGGTAGGAATTCAGTCTCACAGTCAATGGAGTGGTGGTGGTGGTGAGCTCATCAGAGGCTTTTTCACTAAAAACCTCAGCCAGGTACCTATATTCTTTAGGTATGCCCTGGATCGGCAAGGTGTAACCAGGCATGGCTGTTTCTCATGCTCAACTCTCCCAGTCTGTTTAGGTGAATTCTCCAGAAAAGTAAAAAAAAAATGCATCTGGAATCTTATGATGCCTTACTTCCAGTTAATCCTGGGATTCCATTTTTCAGCCATGCAAGGCCCAAGACAAGTGGCCATTCCGTGCCAGGTGACACTATAAATGTAAGCATTTCTTTGTGGCTCCATATGCCTATTTGTAGAGGTTTGGTGGAAAAAGAAACTGGTTTCCCCACCCCTGCTACTGATCCATCTAGTTGACAAAAAGCAATGGGGGTTTTCAGTTTTCTTAAGTTAATCCTCAATCTTCCTACTAGGGATGGGTTGATTAAACAGTGGGTATACCTTAGTCCAATAAAGCGGAGAATTTTATCACTCTTTCCCAGCTGGGGATAAATAGTCTTAGTGGGAGGGTAAGCGGTTCAATTGGTTTGCTTACCAGTGGCTCATCCTCTGATCGCTTCCAATGAGTTTGGTTCCTCCTGCTGAGATGCCAGAGTTTCATCCCCAAGGAGGGGAGGGGATGAAAATTCTATGGTCTCCCTGCTTCTCAAGGCGATCTCCTTCCTGCACTAGCAGGTTTTCCCCTGACAGGCATACTGGTTTTTGGGAAATTGTTTTAGAATGACATTCTGCCAGTTGGTGCCCCTCCTTTCCACACTTGAAACAGGCTGAGGGTTTTGGAGTGAAAGCAGTTTGTGGTTTTAAGGGCTCCCGCTTCTCTTGGGGTGGGGATTTCTTCCACACTCATGCTACCTGGTACTGGTTTCTCGCCATACCGATCTCAGCTTCTTCAGCAGTGAGATACCACTCATGTAGGCACCTTGGCTCATGTAGGCATTGTAGAGGTCATTATCCAGTCCATACATGAAATAGCTTACCAGGATATCTTCTGGCTAGTTTACATGGCACATGAGGTCTTGAAACTCTTCAGTATACTCTGAATACACAGGACATTAATGTGGTCATGTGTTTTGCAATCGGTGAGGGGGTCCTCGAATTGATGTCTCAAGGCCATCACGAAATGATCGAATTTCCACAGTTATGGCACATCGGTGTTATGTAGGGCCACCATCCATCTGGCAGCTGCTCCCTGCAGTGCTAGGGTAACAACTCACACCTGGGATCCTTGGGTCTGGAAATCATACCCATACTCCTGCATGTACATGAGCACGTGTGCCACGAAGAATCCCAGTTGTTGCAGATCCCCATCAAAGTTCACCCCAAGGGGGGAGTTTCCTTTCCAGTTGCAGAGCTCCCCGCTGGCTGGGAATGGGCCCTGGTGTGTGCACAGCCCAAGGGACATTGATTGGACCCCCGGCTGATGCTGCTGGATTGTCTCTTTCACCCAGACACCTATTTCATAAATTTACATTATTCATATTGTTGTAGAGTGGAGGAATAACCTGAGGCAAACACGGAGCGAACTTCAGCTTTTTACTTTATTGAAACAATAAAGGGTTGCCGCGGCTGCTGCGCTAACAAGGCAGTCAGCTGGCGGACAACAGCTTATGCCATTTGACAGCTCCCTTTTATAGCCGGCTGTCAAACGGCATCAGCCAATAGGAACAATCCATGTTCCCACTAGAAACGCAGACCGGAATGAAGACTTCAGCTCAGTCTTTTCCGAACGCCACACATATTATAGACACCTATTTCATATATTCATATTAAGAGAGGCCCTACCCACTCAAGTAAAGGAATTGGGGCCCTCTGAGATGCATCTTACCAGTGTACCTTGATTAATATAATATATTGCTTATGTTCTGTAAAGTTATTAAAACCATTCTGATTTAATAGACTGCTAGTATGGATGGAAGATCTAGTTTGCCTTGATAAGTGATTTTGAGGGAGCTCAAAATATTGTGTGAGCAGTTCTGAATTTATGCTCTCCATTTTTACCTTTTAGCACCTCTTGTCTGGCATCCGTCATTGGCTTCAGCACCAGGCTCAGACCCGAATTGGGGATAACAGTACTTTCTGTCTTTTCTTTGAAATGTTTCACTTCTCATCCAAGAAGCTTCTTCAGCTCTGACAGGATAGTGGGGAATGGAAGGATTTATATTCATTGCAAACAGCTGGTAATCTGCATCTTTTTCGAGCACTTGGAGGTTTATCTATGTCCTCAGGGTCACCTGAATAATGCTCCTGGTTCCTGTAGGAATTTTTCTCTGAAAATCCATTCATTTTTTCTCTGAAAATCCATTCCTATTCCCACACCATTCAAAAATCCCACACCCTCAATTGTATAGCTGAAAGTGTTTAAAGATTCTCAGTCATCCAGGCCATGGTTGTTCCCAAAGGCACTTTTTCAAGAAGCAACTGGACTTTCTGGTTTTTCTTTGAAGACATTTTGCTTCTCATCCAAGAAGCTTCTTCAGCTCTGACAGTATAGTGGGAAATGGAAGGATTTATATTCCTTGCAGACAGCTGGTAATATGCATGCTTTTAAAGGGTCTGCAAGGAATATGTATCTTTCCATTCCCCACTATACTGTCAGAGCTAAAGAAGCTTCTTGGGTGAGTTGTTTATAGCCTGTCAAGGCCAACCATCCTTGGACTCCAGATGGGTGAAATACCTGAAGATGAGCTTCACACAACATCATATTGGATGTTGATTGGATCCTCAGCACTGATTAGACAGAATACTGGATGAGCTGCAACTTGAGGAGATTCCAGTCTGAGCCAGATGATTGCTGGGCACAGGACAGGTGGAAAAGCCTGAGGAGCAGCCGTGGGATGACTCTCACCAGAGGCAGGCATGGAGATTATGTCCTGTCAGAATCTGTCAAAAGGACCTCCTGTTGATCTATGCCTTGCAACTACTGCATGAAGCAATCGAGAGCCAGAGAGTTGGGAGGCCCTCAAACAGAAGCTTGCCCTGCCAGTGTACAGAGAGGTGGGGAAAATGCCACCTCTACAACTCCAGTGAGTCATATCACAAGGGGCAGCTTTGGCAACTGCTGCCCTGGCAACAGGAGCTGCTGCAACCCAGCCCCTCCACCCCTGGAGGTGCCGAATTCCTATGGTTCCTCGACTGGGAGTGAAATACAGAGGGAATCCGAAAGCCCTGGGATTCTTCCTAGCTCAAGTCTGGAATCACATGCAGGAGTATGGATAGGACTTCAGACTGGAGGCAGCTAAAGGGAGATGTGTCACCATGACCCTGGAAGGGGCTGCAGCAGATTGGATGGTCACTCTTCACAATGATATGACCAGTCTATGATGGTGCTCTGCCAGCAGTTTGAGGACCTCCTAGCCCACTGGTGGTGAACCTATAGCATGAATGCCAGAGGTGGCATGCAGAGCCCTCTCTGTGCTGTCACATACTGTCACCCCAGCCTAGCTCCATTGTGTTTCTCCATCACATTTCTTGCTGTTGTTTGCAGGGAAATAAAAGTTTGAGGGACTAAAAAAGAATGTGTCAAACAGTATTCTGCCTTCATCATTGCTGCCTCCATAGCCTGTCCCCTACTCTCAGAGCACCTTGTGCAGCACAGTGAAATTTAGTGCAGAGCCACAATGTAACCCCTGCATTATCTTGGCTAACTGTCTCTATCAATTGCTTTTCCTAAGAGCTGCCTGTGTTAGGATGCCCCACCTCCCTGCCAGCCAGCTGAGTTTCGGTGCGCTGCTCCTGAGCTCATTGGCCTCCAGACATCAGATTCACACCACCCAGCACCAGTTCAAGGGTTCCTTCCCCCCAGGAGAGGGAGGGAGAGAGGGAGGGAGAGAGATACAGTGAGGAGATGTTGTGTGTGTACATAGAGAGAAATAGTAATAAATGTTTCAAGCACTCTAAAATGAGGAAATGCTGCAGAACTGGATGGTGAAACCACAGAAATATTAGGGATTTGCTCTGCTGATCAAGAGGTTGGGAGCTGATATTTTGTATGTGTATGTGTGCATATGTACGAAGGCTGCTTTTGTGGCATTGGAAGAATGGTTGGAAAAATTCCATAACAATACAAAGGCAAAGAATGAGTAATAAAAACTACCGGGAATTCCTCAGCAAAATGCATCTTGCTGCTGTTGGGCAGAATCCTGACTGAAAAATACAGATGTGACAAAGGGCAAAATGTGAGAAATGTGGTTGGACTTTATCCTGCTGGAGCTGGGAGAGGAATACCAGACTTGATATCAGATATGAGGGAGGAGAAATTATGAATTTCCTTTGACTGAGGAGAAGTGAGATTTCATGCCATAATTCATGAGGAATTATATCCAATCTAGAGAAGTTCAAGAGAATGAGACCCAGAGAGTGAACTTGGAACATTTAATTTCACTGCATAGATCTTTAAAATGTTTGCTGTGGCATTATTGAACTTGGGCAATTTTATTTCCGCTCCAATCCCCTGACACATTTAATTGTAACCCTTAATGTAATTTTTATTAAGTTCAAGGCTTCCTTTGCCCCACCCCCCAAGAGAGAGAGGAGAGAGAGAAAGAGAGAGAGAGAGAGAGGGAGGGAGGGAGAGAGAAACAGAAAGAGAGGGAGGGAAAGCAAGAGAGGGAGAGAAAGAGAGAGAAACACAGAAACAGAGAGGGGGAGGGAGAGAAAGAGAGAGGGGGAGAGAAAGAGAGAGAAACAGAGAGGCAGAGAGAGATGGAGGGAAAGAGAAATGATATTACAAAAGTTTTTTTTTGATTATTGCTAAACGTAATATTTCAAAAGCAGAAAAAATGAAGGCATTAAAGTGCATTTATTACATTTTTCTTAAAACAATTAGCTGAACTCTGCCTTTTTATCATTATTTTAGGTAGTAAAACCTCATTATTCAGGTTAAATTGTTGGCATTTTGCAATAAATAAATGGGTTTTGGATTGCAGTTTGGTCACTCAGTCTCTAAAAGGTTTGCCATCACTGCCCTAGCTGAATGCAAAACTAGGATCAGGATGAAGACCATCACTCGGGTGGAGATCAGTGGCAAAACCCAAGAGTTTTGTGAGCGGACCTGCCACATGACTGGCTGGCCCCAGAGGCCCTGATGGAATGCTACAAAGATAGGCTTAACAATGAAATCTATCAATGCTGCATCTCCCGGAGTGGGGAGAGTCCCCCAAGAACTCCAGTGCTAGTATGTGTTGGCAGATGAGGTGGAAATTGACTGGCTAGAGACCAGCACAATGGAAACTGCAGCTGGAGCAAGCCTTCCCCCCTGTTCCTAATGAAGCCACGAAAGCTGCCAAAAGCAGGCCAGCACCCAAACTGAGGTCTATGGTGTGCTTTAAGTGTGGGAAGGAGGGGCACTGAACAATTGATTGTCTCATCAAACCAAGCTCCAAGATGGCAACTGCTGGGAGCAGGAAGCCTGAGAAGCAGCCAGCAAAGCACTGCAAAACAGTACTGAAGGGAGCAGAGGTTGTTGAATTTGCCCCTCCTGCCCAGGAGAACCTGGGAACTCCGACCCCACTGGAGGAGAGTAAGACTGACTCTGGCCCCCTGGTATGTCAACATGTGTTCCCCCATGACCATCCCATGAGAAAACTGAGGGTACCATTTTGCCTGCTGGGTGAATCGGTGGCTGGGAAAGGCCCAGCTCACTTTGTAACTGAACCTGTGGAGATGTGGATGGGGGATCACAGAGACACATTGAATTTCAGTGTAGTCTCCAGAATGGAGAGACCCTTCCTGCTTGGATTAACCTGGCTCTGAAAATGGAATCCTCACGTGAATTGGAGGAAAGGGTTTTTAAGAATCCATTCTACACAGAAGGGAAGAGGGAGAGACAAAATTCCACCCAGTGTTAGGAATGAGAGTCACCTAAAAGTTGGGTTGGAAATATATAAACCAAGATAGTAATTTAAAACTGTTGTATCTTTAAGAGAATGCTGTAATTGTGATTGGCTGAGGTTCCTCCAATGGCCATAAGATGGAGCCAAAAACCTGGTTTGTTCTTCTTGCATTTCCTGTATTGCCGTTTTGCCTGATCATTGTTCTGCTTGGATTTCTGTGAGTCTTGCAACTGTTAGCAAACTCCGTTTACTGAACTTTGTTTATGATACTGGACTTTGTTTTTGGATTATCCTGGACTGATATTAACTGCTTTAACCATGTATGATTTGGACTGTATGTTGGACTTTGTTTACCTGTTTACTGGAAGTAAAACATACATTTTACTATTCAGTGTATCTGTATGCTGGTCATGTGTTATTCAACATCACTCTCACTACATTTCCCTGAATGCACTCATTCTCCTGATGAGGAATACCTCAACACAGAGCCAAAAAGAGAGATGCAGAGCAATAGTGCAACCAAAAGGCAGAAATGAAAAATACAGTGGAAACTATACAAATTGAAGAACAAATGATAAGATAAGAGGATGTGTTGACACATAGAGAGCGAAGCACTGAAACTTTGTTGTTCAAAAAGTATAGCTCTTGGAACTTAAAAGAATAAAGATAAAGTCAACAGAAGCTGGATGTTGCCTCTTTTCTTTGATTTTTTTGTTTGCTCTATGATCTCTATTTTTGGACATAAACTTGTTGGTGGTTGAATTTCTGTGTGTGGAGGCAAATTATTGCTATATTAATCCCTTCTACATTAACAAGATGGATGAGGGTTTGAAGAACCTGAAGAAAACAGAATTTTTTAAAGAATGACAAAAATTGGCCTTGGATTATAACTTTTTGAGATACAACTGAACTTAACTTCTATTCTCTGGTGGATAAATATTGGATTTTAAAATGAAGAAAACAACATCTGAACCACCCTCAGCTTCCTCATTGGCGGTTTCTCGCCCAGTGGGCCAGAAAACCTTGGATGCTCTGCTACAGCAAGAGAAAGACAATGTTATACAATTGGAATTGAAAAATGTAATGCAAATGCTCCATGAATATATGGAAGAAAGAATGGAGAAAATAGAAGGTAAAATTGAGAAAGTAGAAGAAAAAATAGAGACTTTTCCACAAATGATGGCAAAAAATGAAGTAGAAGTAGAAAAGTAAAAAATGAAGTAGAAGAGAAAGATGAATTTACAGAAAAAAGAGTGGGAGAACTGGATTATAGATTGATACAGGAGCAAAGACAGAAGAATAATTACATAAGAGATGGACAAGGCAGATTTTTATTTGAGATTTTTGAAGAAGAAAAGGAAGAAACTTAGTGTCATGTCCCTGGTGGAGACTGACTCTGAGGAAGAGGAGGAACAGCCAACAGGGAGTGGGAGTGTGGCTTCAGAGGTGGTGGAGGAGGCTGGGGAAGGGCAGAGGCTGGCTGAGCAGTCAGAGAGGATTCAGGCCCATCCCCTATCCATTCTANTTGAAAGAGGTTTATCTTTGCTGGCATTCTTCCCATGGACTTTTCTTGGTTATTTTCCTGGAGTTTATGATTAGTTATCTTGGCTTGCTTCAGAACTCTCATCAATGTGGTTTGTTCTGGTTTTCTGTTTGCCTCGTTATTTACTTTTGTGACTTTAAACTGTGCCTAATAAAACAGTGAAGTTAAGTTGAAGGCCTTACCAGACTTTAATATATGCTTTGGGTTTTGGGTTACTTTGAGAGAATATAGGTCTCACACTTTGTGAAGATAATGGCAGAGTTGTTGTTGGCAGGGGCCTTGGAGTGACCAAAGAAAAAATCTTGGTAGAAATGGATGAAGTATTTGGAGTACATACTAGATACGCAATGGGAAATAGACTTCCCAGAAAAGTTCATGTGAGATTTACAAAGAAAGTAATAAAAACAAAGATTATGCAGAGAATAAGAGATAACCCCTTAAAATACAAAGGGAAAGGGAAAGTGGTCCTCAAACAAATTCTGAGAAGAGTTAAAGATTTGAGGAAGAAGTTTTTGACAAAACATTTAATTAAAAGAGGAGTGAACTTTAGATGGCTGATACCAGAGGGAATATTGGTTACTTGGCAGGAGCAGAGACATAGATTAGACTCAATAGAGAAGGCGGAGCAATTCTATGATCACTACTTGGGACAAGATGAGGAAGAGAGAGTGAGGGAGAATAGGGAGATTAGATGTCAAGAAGAAGCAGGAAAGAAAGAAATACAATACAAAGAAGATGTAATTAGTGGAAATTGTTACAAGAGAAGGAGGAAAGGCAAAAGAACCAAGAAAGGTAAGGTCAACCAGAACAGCACAACCCATTTATAAGTAAAATTATGGAAGGAGAAATAAAGTTAATGTCAATTAACATAAATGGATCGAAGTTGACAATGAAAAGGAAAAGAATTCTCAGCACATTAGAAAAACTAAAGCTGGATATAATCTGCTTACAAGAAGTGTACATTAAAAAGAAATACAACAAAATATTGGAATATCCAAAAATTGGGAAGTTATATGCCTTTCTTGCTCAGTGAAGTGAGAGGAATAGCATTATACATAAAAGAAATAATAAACAGTGAACAAATTTTTAAGGATGAAGAAAGGAGGATTTTGATGGTGGAGATAATGATGGAGGATAAGTAGATGTTGTTGATAGCAATATATGCACCAAATAATGACCAAGAAAACTTTTATGATAAATTGCACAAGAAAATGATAGAATTGGAATATCAAAATATATCCATAGTAGGAGATTTTAATGCAATGGTAGACCCAGAATTGGTTTATAAAACCAGGAAAACAAACGAGAGAGAGAGGAAAATGCTCCCAAAAGACTTTTTTTAAAGTGATGGAAGAATTAAGAATTCCAGATGTTTGGAGAGAGACTTACCCTGAGAAAAAACAATACTGGACTTCCGGTTTGAGCTTCTTAGGCGACAAACCGAAACCATGACTTTGTGCAGTTTCGATCCATGCTCGCCGCTGGAGCACCCCGAACTGGCTGGTTTCGGGGCTAAGCCACCCGGTAGAGTGGTGAAGAGGGGGGAGACTGCCTATGCCTGCAGAGTTGGGACGGCACTCTCTCTCTCACTGGCCACTTATCCTTTCAAGGTTGGTGCAGCAGTGTCAGAAATGGCCACCCAAGAAGAAACTCGACTGAAAATAATGTCAGTAAAAGATAAGAAGAGGAAGTTTTGGTTGACTGGGTCAAACAGCAAAAGCAACAAGAAAGGTACCCTGGAATTAAAACTATAAAAAAAAATAACACTGTTCCAAAGAAGATTTTCAAAGCAGTGAAGGAGAGAGACAAGGGAAAGGATTTGTTTTTTTTTTCCTTCTCTCTCCTTTCCCTATACTGAAGCTAGAGAACTTAAGCAAGAATGAAAAAAAAAATCCACTTTGACATTCAATAGGCATTTAAGCTGAAAATAAAATGTCAAAGGATATAAAGATTTTGGATACTTAAAAACTTTTGAAAGCAGGAAGGAGAGAAAAAAGAATAAAAGGGCAGGATCTGGAAGGAGGAGACTACATGGAATTAAAAAGAGCTTACATAAATCTCAACAAGATTTCTAAAAAGATACATTTTAACTGAAAAATGCAACAAAATAGTTAAAACCGCACGGAAACAAAGTGAAAAATAAGTAAAGAGAAAAGCTCGGGGAGTATTTGGTTTACTTGGTGAATTCTGGATTTTTGGTTACTGCATTTGAATGACTAAAATCAATGGGTGGTTGTTTAAAAGTGTTTAAAATGCAACATTTAGAAGAACTGAAAACGGAACTAAAAAGTACAAAGAGATGCACAAGAAGGGAGAGGTTCTTTTTGGTTCGGTATTTCAATTCTTAGAAATGAGATATGGAACTATCAGAAACAACAAGAAATGCTGCAAAACAGAAGTTCGGACAAGGAGAAGCCATCTTAATGAACAAGTAATTTTATGTGGGGAAAAAAAAGGAAAGGGGGTTTGATAAGAATAGTTTGAAAAATAAGTACAAAAATTAGAAGCACAACAGAGAGGATTACTGAAAGAAGAATTAGAAGTAGAGAGACAAGGCGGTAAAAGGGGAAGGAGAAGAAGAGAGGGAAGAAAGAAAGGAAAAGAGTTATAAAGGACCGAAACAAGATATATGGAGAAACAGGGCCGATTTAGAGACAATGGCGTGAAAATCTAATTGAAAAAGGGATTCTGCAAAGTACATAAGATAGTATTGTCCTATTTAGAAATATGAAATAATTTCAGAAATATGAAACAATGTATGATCAAAATGATGGATAAAATAGTTATCGTAATTTAGTGGATGTTTGTTATAAATAATAAATGTATTTATTATTACATAAATAAATGTAATAAAATGAATATTATATGATTTTAAAACATAAATGAAGAGAAATAGGGGAAAAATTAATTATGGAAAGATTATACGTGTCCAAGGAAGATTATATTTAATTAAAAGATTTAAGACTTTAATGAATATTAATGATAGAACTGATAAGTGGAATGGTATGAGGGTTTTAATTACAATATATTTATAATGCTTTTTAAAAAGAATATAGTGTGTATTTTAAGAATGTACCAAGCAGGAATTCGATTGGAAATGAATGTATTATATATTATATTGAATAATATAACCTTAAGTATACATTGATGTTTAAATAAGAGTTTAATGGGTAAAATTAAAAGATATAAAGGTGTCATACTCCAATTAGTACTACAGGAGAAAATTTTGTTTCATGAGAAAAGATAATATGAAATTGAACAGGACAGACAAAAATATAACATAATGATTTGAATTGAGATAATAATCAAAATAAAGTTAAATTAAAAGAGGGGAAAAATATAAAGAAATGCCAAATAGTAATAAGATTATGGAAAAATAGAAACAACAAAAAAAATAGCATGAAATTGAGTTTGTGTCCTGTATAAGAAATTTAACCTGACCATGCTAATTTTATTAAAACAAGTTTCATTTGTATTGTTGGTGTGTGAAACGCAATATAAAACTTTTTTTAAAAAAAGAAAAAAACAATATCAGAGCTTACTCAAATAGATAACATATTATGGTCCCAGAATGATATATTGGCTATCAGCAGAGTTTAAGATCTAACATAATAGATCGATATTGAACAAATATCTGGGAATCATAATCTAATTAAGCTATATTTGAAAGGACAAAAAAAAAACCTTGAGGACATGAATCAATATATGAAAGAAAATGAATGTTTATAGAAAGAGAATTGGACTTTTTCTTGAAAGAGAATAGAAAAGAAGAAATATTATTACAAAATTTATGGGATACTTCAAAGCATATATTAGAGGATTGACAATAACAAAGAGAAATAAGAAGAGACAAGTGCAAACGAAATTAGAAGAATATTGAGTTTAGAGAATTACAGAAAGATCCACAAAACAAGAATATAAAAAGCCAAATGGAATTTTAAAAACATAAATTGTATTGGATAGATGTGATAAGTGAGAGCAGAAATGAAATAACAGACTTGATATTCTGAAAACATGTAACTGGCTTTTATTGAGTTTGATACTGCAGTACCGATCAACCTTTAGCCCATACTGGTCACAGTATGGGCTAAAGTCACATAAAATCCCATAGGAAAGTTGTGTGTCTTTCCACAAAATTTTCCCCATTTGACATTGGAAAATGATATTCAGATTTATCTTCAGATTTCCTGGTCAACAGCAACTGGAACAGTCCTTACCAAATAGGCCTCAGCTTTCCCAAAGCTCTCCACTGCTTTATCAAGACCCAGTCTCCACTCTTAAAATCATGCGCTTGGAAATCAAATGGTGGTGTTTGTGCCAAAAGTCCTTTGGACCTTANCTGGGACAGTCCTTGTATATAGAAAAATATCTTTAAGTTCTATCCTAGGCATACCAACACTTCCAGTATAAGGTATTCCAAACATCATTTCTTACAGTGAAATCCCAACATCTGTTCTTGGACAAGTATGCATATGCAATAGAGCTAGAGGTAAACATTTCATCCACGGTAATTGAAGTTCTAAGTTCAATTTTTAAAAGGTGTTTTTTGTAGTCTGATTCTTTCGTTCCACCTTACCTGAGGAAGGGACATGTCCAGCCAGGTGTAGCTGCCAGTCTATACCTAGCCCCTTCATAATTCCCTTTATCACATTGGAAGTAAAATGTGTACCTCTATCACTATCAGTGGATTCAACTAAACCATATCTAGGTATTATCTGTTCTAATATTAACTTCACAGTAATTTGTGCATTTGCTCTTGCACACAGAAAAGCTTCCACCCATCCAGTCAAATGATCAACAATCACTAATAGGTATTTCAATGTACCTACTTCTGGCATTTCAGTATAATCAATCTGTATTTTCTGAAATGGCCAGATAGCTAAATCTCTTCCTCCTTGCAAATTCTTACGCATCATTTTCTTATTTATTCATACACACTGTATACATTTTCTACTCACTTGCGTAGCTATTGTAAACATACCTCTACAAATATATTTTCTCTTTATAAAATCCACAAGTGCTTGTGTCCCCCAATGAGTACCCTCATGTACTTTTTCTATTATGTTTCTCATAATAGGCTTATTAACTATTTGTAATCCATTTTCTGTTACCCATTTTCCATCTACACAAATAGCACCTTCTAATTTCATCTGTTTCTCTTTTTCATCAGTGAATTCTGGTTTTATATCCCATTCCAAAACAGGAACTAAAACCATTATCCTCACTTCTCTTCCCATATGTGCAGCTTCTTTTGCTGCCTCATCTGCTCATTTATTTCCTAAAATCTCTTTGGAATTTCCTTTTCTTTGAGCTTCAACATGTATTGTAGCTAAACATTCCGGAACTTCAGCTACTTTTAATACAGCTTTTATAAGATATAGCCAAATTTTCCCAAAGGTTTGTAAGATACCATAGGCATATTTGGAATCTGTATAAATATTACCTACTTCATTTTCTAAAAGTTTCAAGGCTTGTAATAAGGCAAATACTTCACACACCTGAGCAGAATATTCAGCAGACAAACTGCTCATCTCCAATACTTCAGATGTATCTCCATTCACAATTGCATACCCATTCATACATTTACCATTTTCTACTCGACAAGATCCATCAATAAACAAATTAATACCTCCCTCTATTGGACTATCTTCCAAATCCTCTCTTATCTTGGTCTGTAATTCTATAGCTTCAATACAATCATGTTCTATATTATCCCATTCTTGTTTCTCTCCCGAAAGGAATTCAGCTGGATTGAAATTCCTGTCAGATGAGAGAAGCAAATCCTCCTGGGACAATAAAATTGCTTCATATTTCAATGGTCTAGCATATGTAAGCCATTTATGTGCTCTCTACATTAAAATTGTTCTCACCTGATGTGGTGAGAGCAGTTCCACTAAAGCACTTCCAAATGTCAGCTTCCTACTTTCTTCCACCAATATAGCCGTAACTGCTACTGCATGTATACACAAAGGCCAACCATGCACTACAGGATCCATCAATTTTGATAAAAATGCTACAGGTTTCTTCTTCCCAGACCAGACCTGAGCTGGAACACCTTTAGCTATTCCATCTTCTACTGCTACAAACAAATGAAAAGGTTTCTTCAAATCAGGCAGACTTAACACAGGAGCTTGTATCAAGGCTTTCTTAAACATTTCAATCTTATCCACCTCTTCAGTATTCCATACAATCTCCCAAGGCTCATCATCTAACAATTTTTCATAGAGAAACTTAACCTTGTCTGTATAATTATCTATCCAAAGACGACAGTAGCCTAACAACCCTAAAAATTTCTGAACTTCTCTCTTAGTTCTTGGTATAGGTTATCTGACTATTCCCTCAATCCTTTCTGATTAATTCTCTTACTTCCATGACTGATTAAATGTCCCAAGTATTTAACCTCAGACTCCACATATTGCAGCTTCTTCTTTGAAACTCTTAGGCCTTGTTCTCCCAAGAAATTCAACAATGCATTTGTGCCTGTCTCAACATCCCATTTCTTTTTACCTGAGATGAGCAAATCATCCACAAATTTCAACACTGTTATTTCCACAGGTGGTTCAAACCCTTCAAGGACTTGCTCTAAAGCTTGTCCAAACAAATTTGGGCTTTCTGAAAACCCCTGTGGTAACACACACCATCGATACTGTTGAGTTCGATGGGTATCAGGTTCTGTCCACTCAAAAGCAAAAATATATCTCGAGTTCTCAGCTAAAGGGCATGTCCAAAAAACATCTTTTAAATCTATTAACCTAAAATATTTATGCTCATGTGGAATTCTCCCAAATAATGTATAGGGATCAGGTGTCTTTCAACTACTAATTTATTCACGGATCTCAGATCAGCTACAAGTTGGAAAGAACGATCAGGTTTCTTTACAGTAAGATAGGTGTTTTATAAGGTGACATTGGAGGCTCAATGAGCCCATCCCTCAATAGAGACTCTATCGCTGGCTTCAACGTCTCCCTTCTAGGGAAATATTATATTGCTTCTGCCTCACTGGCTCAACACCCTCTTTTAAAATCACCTCCATAGGTGCAATATTCAAAACACTCCTGTTTCCTTTTGCTTCCCACATTATGGGATCTATAAATCTCTCCTGTCAATAAATGAACAGTACATTTCTCTGCAGAAAAGATAAGCTCACATCCTAGTAAGGACAAAGCATCTTTTCCTAAAAGGTTCATACCTGCTTCAAGTATGTACAAGACATCCATTATTATCTCAGAATGTCCTCCTTTCAGACACACATTTTCAACAATAGCAACATCAACCTGAACACCAGAGACTATCATAGTTTTCCCCACCTGAGTAATGCCCTCAGGTAACTCACACAAAGTGGTTCTGGCTACTCCAGTGTCTATTAGGAAAACACAGTCTATTTCCTTAGGTCCCACCTTTAAATTTCTAAAGGCTCCCAGTGAGACTCAAGTGTTAGGAGCCCTTGAGCCCCCTAATCTTTAATTAGGGTATATCGCCTCTGTTCCCCCCTTTGCATTCTTTGCCTGTCAGGGCAATTCCTCACAAAATGCCCCTCCTTACCACAAGCAAAGCACTGCCTACTACCCTTCATCTCTCTATTCCAATTCAACCTTTAGCCCATACTGGTCACAGTATGAGGAAAAGGAGATGCTCTTTTCCAGTAAGACCCACATATTATACCCATAAATGGTTACACAAACAGTTACACAACACATCTTGCTTTCCAAATCAAAATTACATAAAATCCCAAAGGAAAATTGTGGGTCTTTCCACAAAGTTTTCCCCACTTGACATTGGAAAATAATATTCAGATTTATCTTCAGATTTTCTGTTATTCAAATACCAGAAGATTATAAAAGGGTCATTAATTTCTCTTAATGTGACTATATAATGTCAAATCGCCCTAGCATATTAATTTCTCTTAATGTAACTATATAATGTCAAAGCGCCCTAGCACATATCTTTAACTTATGCCAAGTACATAGTTCTGCAATATTTTATAATTTCCAACAGAAAAACACATTGCATAACTGTTCTGGGCTTTAAAAGTTGATTTTAGAGGCATGAACACTATGTGTGTAAAAAAACATGTACCCCCTCCCCCTCATGAAAGATTTATTAAACCATCCATCAAAAGGCAAGGTCTTCACCAAATTAGATCTGAGAGAGGCTTACTACTGAGTTTGCATAAAGGAGGGAGATGAATGGAAAACTGCCTTCAACTGCCCTTTGGGTAGTTTCAATTCTGAATCATGCTTTTTGGCCTCCAAGGACCTCCCACAGTATTTATGCAACTCAAAAATGAAGGGTACACCTGTACCAAGGGTTCCTCATATACCTTATTGACATTGTTATATTCAGCGAAACCATCAAAGAATATGTCAAATTGGTCAGACAAGTGCTGAAAAACTTTCAGCCACCAAGTTATATGTAAAACTGTCAAAATGCAAATTCCACAAAGAGTCAATGGATTACCTAGGCTACCGAGTATCCAACCAGGAAATTAAGATGGACCCTGGAAAAGTGAGAGCAGTGCTAGATTGGTAACCCCAGAACATGTAAGCAACTTCAAACCTTCCTGGGTTTTGCCAATTTCTATAGACAATTTATTCCTTCTTTTGCTAAGGTCACCCTCCCTTTGACAGAGTTATTGAAAACTGGACCTTCTCCCAACAAACCAAAGCCCAGTCAACCCCTTGCTTGGACAATGGACAATGGACTGTCAGAAAGCTTTTGAGATTATAAAATGCTTATTTGCTGAGCCCATTTTCCAGCACCCAAACTTGACCAGACCTTTCATACTCCAAGCTGATGCTAGTGATGTGGCTGTCACAGCCGTTCTTCTCCAAAAGGACTCTTAGAAACAGCTTATGCCTTGCACTTATGTGTCCAAAAATTGACAGACACAGACAGCATAGATGGGCAGTTTGGGAGAAAGAAGAATTTGCAGTGTAATGGGCTTTGCTGTCTTGGAGGCATTTCCTGGAAGGGATGAAGGAGCCATTTGAGGTGTGGACTGATCATAAGAACCTCAAGGTTCTAAAGACACCTCAAAAACTATCACCTAAACAAGTCAGCTGGGCTCAATAATTCAAACAGTTCAACTTTCACATGAAATATATCCCAGGTAGGAAAAACATACTGGCAGATGCCCTCTCGAGAAAACCCCAATTTGACAGTCGCCGAGAGGGAATAGTGCAGACCATGATATCAGAAGCCCAACCAGCAGGTCCAGTAACCCCCCAAGGCCAAGCCAACCACAGCCCCAGATGCCTAGGAGACAAATTGACAAATGAGTTGAAAGCAGCCCTTTTGATCAATCCCTGGTTTGTGGAGCATCAAGCCAACTTGACAGTGAATGAGGGATTGGCTTGGAAAAGGACAAAACTTTATGTGCCCAATAATCTAAGACTAATTGTCAGGCTACAGAACTTTTCCCATTCAATCAACTAGAATGAACTTCTGAAAATGTATCAAAACATATCAAAAGGAATCCTTTATTGAGATGAGACAATTCATGTAGGGATTAAAAGCAGCGTTTAAGGTCTCTCAGGCATGCAGAGATAGATAAGGGAGTTTAAAACCCCTCCCCTTATCTTGATGTGTATTTAGTAAAACAAAGGGCCAACATGTTAATGCCCCCACCCCATTTTTAGAACAATCTTTTTCAGAATTTCCCAGGGCATACCTAATTCCCCCACCCCCTTTTTAGAACGATCTTTTCCAGAGTTTCCCAGGACATATCTCACTGTGTAATTTTTATGGTCTCTTCATCTCCTGGCTGTCTCTCTCAGAGGTGATAGATTCTGGCCATCTGGGTTTCATTCCTACATTGTATCATGTGTAGGTTATACAAATTTGACATAAGATTAAATATATTCAGGTTACATCAAGAAAGATTTCCTTATCAGTCTCCCCCCACCTTTTCTTCTTTCATTGAAGAAATGACAGATACATGGATGTGACACTAATGGTACTAAAGTGTAGCCATGACTCAAGATTGCAGGGACACTTTGGCTTCTTAAAAACCCTGCATTTAGTTAGGAGGCAGTTCTGGTGGCCAAAAATGAAACCTGATGTTGAAGACTATGTGAAAAGCTGCTCAATTTGTACCACAATGAAACACAGAACTGGAAAAACCTCTGGCCTCCTTCAACAAATAGCTGAACCAGCAAAGCCATGGGAAGAAATCACGATGGACTTTATTGTAGAATTACCTGAGAGTGGAAGGAATGCAGTTATTTGGACTATAATTGACTTTTCTCAAAGCAAGCCCACTTTACAGCTCGTAAAGGACTACCTTCAGCAAAAAAAGCTGGCAAAACTGTTCGTGAAGCATATATATAGGCTCCAGAGTAATTATTACTCTAGAGTAATCTCAGACCAAAGTGTACAGTTTACCGCTAAGTTCTGGAGGGAATTTTTAAGGTCCACTGAATATTCCACAGAACAGAGGCCATTGCAGGAAAAGGCCATTTGATTGAAAGGAGTCTTCCCCATCCACCAATGGGGGCATGCTAGAATTTGAAACCCATTTGTAAGACCTGGAAAAGCATGTGTTAAACCAGTATGTTAAAAGTTTATCAGGAATAATTCAACACTTTGTGTTGTTATTGAGATGCTAATTCCTTCAGAGTGAGTTAAAGACAGGCATTTGTTCTTATTGCTTATATCAAATATTTTATTATTATGGTATTTAACATAAATCATTCCAGAAATCAGATGTTCAGACTAATGGAAATGCTGTTTGCTTAAAAGTACATTGATACAAAGAGATACTATACACAATGGATGGAAAAAAGTTTTAAGATATTCTGCTCATAAAGATATCCAATTATCTATATATGACATATATTCTGCCTTTCATCCATAGTTCATCACTTACAGATGACATCAGGAATTGAAAATGTAACATAAATCAGAAGCATGTCTGGGCAAGCAAAGTTTTTAGCTGGCACTGGAAATAACAATAATTACTGTCAGACAAATATCTATTTAGAGACCACTACAGAGCTTTTGCTAAAAACCATTTCCCAGTATCTTTTTGCCTGATTTCACAGTGAGGAATAACTTCTCAATGACTGACCTCTGAGACTGATTGGACCCCTATGTTTTGCTCAGGTTTTTTTAAAGTATCCCGCCAAATTTAATGCTTTCTAGTTAGATTCTGTTCTTCCAGTTGCATTTAGAAAGCTACAATAATTGTTTTAAGTAATAGCCTTTATCTGACCAGTCCCATTGAATTATGTTTATAATGATTTCAATCTATTAAATTAGTACCGATAGGACAAAGATGGTTTGAATAGGCAAATTGGAGAATATGGGCTTTAGAAGTCTATTTAACACTCTCAGGAAATAAAAAGCTACGGGCTGAACCATCAGACAAAACTTGTTCCCTTTTCTGTCTACGGTATATAAGCAAAGAGACTAAAGGGCTAAATCTGCATTCTTCTCAGCACAAAAAGAATACCAGTTTAGCTATCAGAGAACATTTATTCCTCTTTGCCTGCTTAGACATTTAAACTCACTCCTACTTTCCAGTCATGGCACAAGAGGAATGAGTTCAGACAAATGACTAATAATGCTCATAATAATTATGCTCATGTCAGCCTCCAAGAAGTTTTCTTGACATATCTTGCTGCTTGATTCTTGTCAGCTGCCATAGAAATGGGGGAGGGGTAATTTGGTATTTGAAGGGGGGGGGGTTGCTGGAGTGCAAAGACATTCCTGTGTGAACTAAAAAGGAGGGGATGCTTTCCTGCTTAATGCGCAACTGCATAGACTTATCTCTACTAGGCCAACGTCAACTGTTGGCATACCAGATGAATGAGAAACCACTTGAAGATGTGCCCCACATGACACCTCAGATTGGATGACCAGTCTGGACTCCTGGGGGAGGAAACTTGGGATAACTTTCAATATGTAGTTTCTGTACCTGTTTGCCTCAGATCTTGTTTTCCTATTGTTGCTATCACTTCAAATCCAGTAAAAGTACTTTTCTCTATTTTAATGGCATCTAAAGATTTCTTTCTTGGATTTAGAGTCGAGGTACAGCTGACAGCTCCCCCTTTTATGAATCTAAAATGAATATGAATAAAGATCCAGGATCTTTATTTTTCTTTAGTAAACCAGCCAGGATGTCCAAAGCCAAGATAGATCTTGACAAGCCAAAATGCATAGAATGTTTTACACTTAATCATAATGAATGCTAGTATATTTTACACAAATTATAATTAGATGCATTTTTACATTATACCTTGGTGGCTCTGATATAGTCAGTTTGAGATGTATTTCCTGTCTCAAGCTGGCAATTAATCTTGTTTTTAATGCTACTACTTTCCCTTCTGCTCTTAACTACAGGAAATAAAGAAATCCTACCATCTGTCTTGCCTGAATTCTCTTAGGACAAAATTTATGTGGCCAAGCGAGCAAGCCAATGATCTGCTGGCTGCCATGAATCTGCCTGCCCACACCTGGGTCCTGCACCCTCAATCATGCTGTCCCCTCTCCTTTCTCCCCTCTCCTTTCTCCCTGCGTCTCCCAGCCAATGTTGCTCACGAGTAAACTGCAGCTAGGAATCTCAAATATGGCCAAGAATGAACATTTATCTTGTAGCCACTGGCTGGAGTTACTAAAAGGGCAGCCAAAGTAAGTGTGTGAAGGACCCCATCCAGCCACTTGGAGTCCAGGTGACTGGCAAGTGGCTGGGCTCCTCGAGAGGTGAGTAGTTTGCAGGGGACTGATCTATCTCTGGCTACAAGTTCACAATGTTCATTCTCATCTGTATTTGAGATTCCTAGCTGCAGCAGACAGCAAAACTAGGGTTGACCTTGGCAGCTTCTCTCCACCAGAGTGCTTCCTGGGTGCAGCTTACAGCTCCAAGCCCAAAGCAGCAGGAGGCATGGGCTGCCTTGGTAGTCCAAGGCAGTGGTCTGTGGAGGACGTGCTTGAATTGGCACCAAGATCAGAGCCCCAGGAGGGCTCAGGCGAAGACTTTTTTATGGCTTTCTTTCTGCCTTGCAGAAGCAGAGGTGGGCGGGAGGCCCAAGAGCACATAGCACCCCAGTGCAGTGCTCTCTTGAGGGCTGCTTGCCCACCCCCTCCACCTTGCTAGTCTGGCCGGTGATCTCCTGTGCACTTTCCTTGCAGGCCGGCCCAGCTTGGGAAGCAAGCAAACACCGGGAAGGGCTCTGGTGCCATGGTGTCCTGAGCACTTCCCTCACAGGCCAGGCTGGCTTGGGAAGCAAGCAAGCATGGGGAAGGGCTCTGGTGCCATGATCTCCCATGTGCTCCTCTCCCTCCCCATGTGTATCAGTCCACCCGCTGCTGGTATCACCCCTCCGCCAGCTCACCCTCCCCTGCTCACCTGCCAGCCCATGCAATGCGTCAATGCAGTGGCAGCAGTAGATCATTTGGGGTGGCAATGCAGTGGCAGTGGTAAGCCTCACTGTGTGTCCCCCAGGCAGACCCTTTGGCCAAGTGCAGATGGCCCCACCCCTGCCATCGGCCTTACCTTCTCAGGCCAGGTGAAATAGAGTGGCCATATGGGAGGCAGCTGGGTGAATGAGCAAAGAAAGGCTCCCCAGGCAGCACAAAAAGGAGTGGGAGGACTGGAGCTGAGAGGGCCAGGGCCACTCAGTGGTGTGATTTGACAGTTCTGCGAACTGTGCAGAATCATAACAACTGGTTCTTCTGAACAGGTCCAAACTGGTAGAATCCCACCCTTGTAACTGGCCCAAGGTCACCCTGATGACTTTCATGCCCAAGACAGGCCTAGAACTTACGGTCTCTTGTTTTCTAGGCCAGCATCTTAACCACTACTAGCTCTCATTATTATTAGATATGCTAAATAATCGTCACAATTTTGAATTGCATGTAGAAAGTGATTAGAAACTAAGATTGTTTTGCAAAGGAAGCTAATATTCTCAATTGGCTGGTAATATTTTAAAACATTCTTGACAAAACCATTCTGCCTGCATTTCTCAAAGCCTTATGAACTGAACATTAAAGAAATAAATGGTGATTAATACATTATAGGTTTGATTAAAGTTTGTTAATATAGTTGACAAAGTAATGAAGTTTGGAATTTCTGGTATAAATGATTAAATAATACAAAAAACAAAAAATAAGTTTATTATAGTCTTCCACCTGAGGGCAGTATTGCTATAGTCAAACTGATAGTTTAAGATTTCTCAGAAAAGGGACATACTGAAAGCTGTTAAGACTAATTAAGGCTGTACAGTTTGCTATGTTAATAGTCATTTGCAAACCTTAGCTGCACCTTCCAGAACAGGCGTAACATAAATCAAAACAAATGTTGGGCTTACATGTGCCCAAGGTTATGTTCAAAACAAATTGTTTTCTATATAATGATAATAGGTATGTGTCAATACAATGGGTCTTTTTTATTATTTGCTTGTGTAAAATATTTAATACACTAATGAGCTTTTGAGCTTTGTGTTTAAGTTGCTGCAAGGACAATATTTATCTATGATATCTTATGGATTTTTGTTAGAAAAACATCATGGCTTTAGCTTTATTTTACAATGGTAGATATTCCTGAGGTTGGAATGGGTTGTAGTTTAAAATCCCACGTTTTTAAAATCTCAGTTGCTGCTTAGAAGACCCGATCAACCCCAAGTTGAGGCAACTGACATCTAACATGTTTTCCTGTGACCTGTCCTGTAAGCTGAAAACCCAAACTGATTGTGGATAATAGGAGTTGTAATATTTAAATAATTTAAAAGCTTCCTAAAACTGTATCTATCTTTAAGATAGTTATCTTTAAGAAACAACAGGATAATTCAGAATGACAAATACAGAAGTGAGCAGATGGAATGGTTAAAAAAAAGAAATATGGCACTTGCAATGGTGCAATCAAAGTTCCACCTGTTTATGTAGGATGCATAAACCCATAAAAACAGGTAGAATTTTCAATCCTATTGAGTAATATTTCTTTGGAATCATACACTGTGAATTCCAAAAAAAATCTGCATATATTCCAAAACATTACCAAGCAAGACATGCTTCCGTAATATTTCATCATTCTGCATTTGTTTTTGTTGGGCTAATTTTAATCATGATCAAGACTTCAAACCATCTGAACAATTTACAAAATAGTAGCTTCTTAGCTCACCCTATGGTGGGAAGTTGTAATATGAGGAATCTCCTGGAAGAAAACTACTGCAATTGTGAAAAAGAATGGAAACAAGGCATTATTATTTTTTTTTTAAAGGAGGGAGATGGTTGGGAAACATACTCATACCAAAAAAAATTTAAATACCAGATGTTCCAGGCTCAGCCTGCTTATGATACTTTGGAATCTTAAGGGAAATTCAAGATCTAGAAAGTTTTGTACAGTGCTGCATTCACACATAACACCAAACCAGAATGGTTATCCATAGTTTTGCCAAATGACCTTGTTATATTTTTAGTGTTGTCCATATGCTGAGTGGGCAGTTTCATGGTCTCTCTTCTGTCATCTTATATTTACCTTGTCATATTTGAGCAAAAATAGATGACTTTCAATAAAGGATTTTTCTCTGGACAATATAACATCTGGAGACCTACCGATATCTTTCAAAAGTAATTTATGCATTGTTACTACAATGTTAAAATTATATTAGTTTACATCAGAGTTAGAACGGATTTGTTGCAATTGTTAGAAATTAAACAACTGATCACATCTGCATTTGGTCAAAAGCTCTTGTTAAATTTATGTCATGCACATGATAAGGGTAAATTTGAATTTACCATAAGTTCAGATGATTACTGCTATAAGAAAAATCTGTAATGGGGATTTATAAGGTTTAAGGTTTACGTTAGGGAGATTCACATTTTGTTGGAAAAATATACAGGATGGAGAAGATTGCATAGCTTGATGGGACATCACAGAATGGAAGGGTTTGAAGAGACTTTAGAGATAATCTAGTTCCAGCTCTTGCACAGCGCCTAATTCCATTATTTGAGTAGTGGCCATCTATTGTCTGTTTAAACCACTCACATTTGAAAGGTGACAATCTATTGTCTGTTTAAACACCTCCATCAGAGATTCCATCACTTTCAGAGACAGTCTGTTCGTTGTTTAACTGCTCTTATAGTTATGAAAGATTTTCTTGATGTCCAACTGATTTTTAATTCTTCTGTTCATTCATGTTCAATTCTTAGAGGCTGACTTGAGAAGTCCTTGAAGTTTTTTTGGCAAGGTTTTTCAGAAGTGGTTTATCACTGCCACTTTTCTTGAGCTGAGAGAAAGTGATTGGCCCAAGGTCACCCAGATAGTTTTTGGCCCAAGGCAGGACTAGAACTCATAGCTCCTAATTTTTAGCCTGAGACCTTACTCACTGTACCAAACTGGCTCACAACTGAATCTAATTTTTCATAAATTTGAATCTGTTCTTTCTTCTCTAGGAACAATTTTAAACATTTTTTTCCTGTCACTTCCATAGTCTGCTCTAGTCAAAATGAATCAAAATGGACTGGCATACACCTGACATAGAAATTTTGAAGAAGCTGGGTGGCCACTCTTAGAAAGGGTGTTCCTGATATTCCTACACAATGGTTAGAATTGGATGATCTTTATGAATCTTTTCATCTCTACAATTCTGTAAATTTATTACTTTTCCCACAAGAGAGGGACTGTCTCTGATGAAAGTAAATTCTTATGTGGAAGCACAGATTCAGTCCTTTCTGATTAGTTCTGAACATGGAGAAGGTAGGTTGGTAAAGATGCAGGCGAATCAAAGATGGAGGAGTACCATGTGCCCAGATTATTCCATCACTAACTGGATGGAAGTAACTGGATCACTAACCATGTGCCCAGATTATTCCATCACTAACTGGATCACTAACTGGGCACTAACTGCCCAGATTATTCCATCACTAACTGGAGGAAAGCATATGAAGCTCTCTCATCAAGATGTTTTATTTAGCCCTGCAGCTTACTAAGATAATAGTACATGGCATCACTAACAAATGGTCTCATTTCATTTAGTCAATAGACAATAGATGTTTGGGTAATGAAGTTTATGTGATGGAAATAGTATTTAGATTTTAAACAACTGGGTAATGCAGTGCCTTTAAACGTGTTGTTATGTCTGGTCACTTAAAAGCAAAAATCATAAAACTGCATCTCACTTATTTTGGTCATGTCATCAGGGGAATTCCCTGGAGAAAGCAATTATGTTTGTAAAAGTTAGCTGTAAAAGAAAGCCAGGCCACCATAGAACATGGTGACTGGACACCATCAAAGCTGACACCAGCAAAACTAAAAAACCTCAGAAAAATAGTGCAAGATCAGAAAATGTGGAGAGACCTGGCCCATCGAATTGCCAAAGATTGGACAAGACTGAATGGATAAAATCATCACTATCATCATCATAGGGTGGCTTATATCCTGCTAGCTGAAGAGGGTTTCAAATGTCTCAATCTACTAATTTTGGTTTGTTACTAGGATAACTTTTACCAAAGTACGCAAAAGGTGTGTTGATGTAGCTAAATCTCAACTGTCTATCTAACATGAAAAAAATTTGGACCTTCATCTTTTTAAATGCCCAGAAAGCATTTAATAATGTAAATTGGCAATTTATGTTGCAACAAGTGCATGGACTTTGACAAAAAAATTATAAATATGATAAAGGCAATTTACACACACCAGAGAGTTAAAGTGATGGTGAATGGAGATGTTACAGAAAATTTTTATACAAAAAAGGTATGAGACAAGACTGTCTATTATCCCCATTATTATTCATATTAACACTAGAAGTTTTAGCCAGAAAAATTAGACAAGAACCAGAAATAAAAGGAGTGGAGATAAAAAAAGAAAAATATAAATTACAAGCATCTGCAGGTGATTTAGTTCTTATATTAGAAGAACAGTTAGAAACTAGGAATTATAAATTAATGACATCCACATCCTACAAAGAAAACTTGTATAAAATGTTTTATAGGTGGTTCCAGCGAAATTGGCTCAGATATATTTTAATTGAAGTCCAAAGTGTTGGAAGTGTGGACAAAAAGATGGTACTTTTTATCATATGTGGTGGTTATGCACTGAGACCAGGAAATATTGGGTTAAAATAAAGAACTGGCTACAAGACATCACCAAATATCAAACTGAATTTAAGCCAGAATTCTTTTTGTTAGGATTATAGGCCAATATCCCAAAAAGATTAAATATATTATATTACATATTTTGACAGCAGCCAGAATAGCTTTTGCACAATTATGGAAAGGAGCTAATATTCCCTCAGAAGACTTAGTTATACAAAAAAATATTGGAATGCGTAGAAATGGATAAGCTCACACTGGAAATGAAAGATAAAGAAGATTCAGAATATTATGCAGTATGGGACAAATGGTATGAGTGGCTAAAAAATAGACGTAAAGATTAAAAAGAATGGGACTTCTCCTCACTGACGGACCAGAGACTACAATCATCTGCGGCTTAGATCCATGCTCTCTCGTCGGAAGGCCCCTGATCATCTGTTTGGGGATAATGGACAGCTTTGTCTCGTAGGGGTGGTGAAGAAGGGGCAGACTGCCAGCTGGATCGAGGGGAGCTTCATCTCCCCTCCTTGGCTAGGCATACTCCCCTCCAAAGATGGCTGCAATGGTGGTCAATTATGGCCACCCTGAAGAAGAAGAGCTAACTGGGACAAAGACTGTGCATGAGCGGTGAAGAAGAAACAGCATGAAAATTGGGCTAATCAGGCACAACATTTAAACATAAGGTACCTCAGAATTAAAATCTTAAGAAATATTTAAGAAAAATAATAAAAGCGGCCCAGAGAAAGTGAAGAATTTTTTTTTGACATCTGAAAGTGGCCTTGAACTTTGAAAGGAGGAAACCAGAAGAAGGTATCTGTTTAAATTGGATAAATATATGATTTTGGCACTAAATACGCATAATTAAAGCTGAACTTGAACGTGTCAAAAAACAAAACAAAAAACAGTAATTGATATTTGGGTTTTTAATCTTAAAATCCCGAAATAGAGAAGAAAAAGTGGGGAAACAAGGGTGGAATTTGGATATAACACAGAATGCCATCTAGCGGTAAAAGAACATTTTTGTGACTCTTTATAAAAAAACAATGCCTGGTTTTTTCAAAAGTTGAATTTGATACAAAGCAAGTTGTTGTTATTTTGTAGTTTTGTTGTTATTTTGTAACAACAAAATAGAGACTCTGGAAAGTGGAAATACTGAACATGAAAACCAAAGAAGCAGGAAGAAATTACCTTGGGATTGTTTGATGATTTTGGCATAAAAGCTTTCGCGGGTACTTGCATGTGTGCTGTTCAGCTTCCCTCGGGTAGTATCCCACGTCATTGTAGTGCTGTTAAAGTTGTAGCAACGTTTCAGCAGAATCTCATCTACCATCATCAGGCTTCTG
>BHFT01036744.1:0-31094 GCA_004320025.1 Laticauda laticaudata | reverse complement strand
AGGAAATACAACTTCAGCAACAGAGTGGTCAATGTCTGGAATACTCTTCCTGACTCTGTGGTTTCTTCCCCAAACCCTTTAACCTTAGACTGTCTACTATTTACCTTACCCCTTTTCTAAGAGGTCTGTAGGGGGCGTGCATAAGTGCACCTACGTGCCTACTGTCCCTGTCCTATTGTTTCTTTTATTTTTCTTATTTTTCTTACCCATTTTATGTATTCATAAATATGTATATACCTATTATCTTGTAAGTGATTGACAATTCAAATAAATAAATAAATAAAATATATTAATTTTGACATCTTCCATTCATCAAGCACTCAGAGATACTCAGACCACATTATAACCCCAACAACTGCACAGGTTCTCAATCAATTGAAAAAAAAGTCAATTAACACATAGACTTAATTAATCCATCTGGGGGCAATCATAGATACGGTGGAAGGCAAAGTTTTCCTCACTAGATAGACAAAACAGCATCCATCAATTAGTTAAGGAGATCAGAGTTCAAAAAAGGGTACCCCTCGCTGACTTATCAGAATTGTTAGGCAAGATGATCTCATGTATATCTATCATCCCTTGGGCCTGTCTCCACACTAGATCCCTCCAGTTGTCCCTGCTCCTGTACCAGTGATCTGGCCAAAGCAACTCCAAATACAAGGTCAAGTTTCCATCAAAGGTCCTCATATATCTCCACTGGTGGACCAGACCAGTCATAAACAGAGGTTGTCTCTTCAAAGAGCCCAACAGATTTACCATCACCACCAATGCCAGCCTGTTTGGATGGGTAGCTCACTTTCAATCACTCACAGCCGAAGGCCACTGGTCCTCCATAGAACAGTTGCACAGCATAAGCTGGCTGGAGCTTCGAGCAGTACACCTGGCTCTCCGCAACTTCCTTCCACAGGTATGCAATCAACACATACTAATATTGACTGACAATGTAACAGCAAAAGCTCACATAAACAAACAGGGGAGCACATAGTTGAAACACCTCATGTGGGGAGCGCTTGTGTTGTTGGGTGAAGAGCAACCTACTTATCATCAGAGCAAAGCACATTTCGGGACTGTTGAATACAGAGGCAGACTGGCTAAGCAGGACCATGATCAATCAATCGGAGTGGTGCCTCCATCCGACCCTGTTTCAAGAGGCGGTCAGGTCATTTGGACAGCCGGTTGTAGACCTGTTCACTTCCCCCCTCAAAGCTCAGCTCCCGAGATTTTTTCCCAGGTACCCCTTGCAAAGAGTGGAGAACTTCAATGCACTCCACTGCTGTTGCCCCCTGGGACTTCTGTATGCATTCCCGCCACTTCCACTGCTCCCCAAAGTCATCCAGAAGCCGCTAGATGAGAGGGCAGAGCAGCTTCTAGTAGCTCCTTACTGGCCCAGACGGCCATGGTTTGCAGACCTCCACAATCAATCCATTTCAACACCATGGAGAATTCTGCCAGACAGGGTCTTGCTAACCTAGGGACCCCTTCAATATCCGGACCCTCAATGGTTGCACCTGACCATCTGGAGGTTGAGCGTCTGAAGAGCGGAAAGTTTTCCAACAAAATTATCGCCACCATCCAAGCCGCCAGACGCCCCTTAACAACTCGCATTTACAATGCCACATGGTCCTGTTTCTGCAAATGGTGTACCAAGTCTCAAATTGGTCCCATCTCTTCATCTGTGGTTCCATCTCTGGCTCAAATCCTAGAGTTCTTACAAGAGGGGCTTGACAAGGGATTATCACCTAATACGTTGAAAAGACAGGTGGCAGCCTTGGTGTCAGTTATCATGTGTGAAGGTCTACTATCTCTTTTCCATCATCCATTCATAAGGAGTTTCCTTCAAGGAGCCACAAAGTTATATTCACCAGACGTTCACCGTTATCCCACCTGGGACCTTAACAAGGTCCTTCTTGCACTCACTAAGTGCCTTTTGAACCCTTGAAATCGTCAAGTTTCAATTTCTGACATATAAAGTAGTTTTCCTCGTAGCAATTACTTCCGCTCATTGTATTTCAGAACTTGCAGCTTTGTCGATCAGACAAGATCTTTGTGTCTTCCATTCTGATCGGGTGGTCCTTTATCCTGATACTACATTTATACCCAAAATTAACTTGGCTTTTCACAGGGCACAAGAGCTGATACTTTCTAGATTTTGTCCCAGACCATCCCAAGGGTTGAAACTACAATGGCATCAGATTGATTGAGGCGAGCATTGCAAATATATATTCACCACACAGCAACTTTCAGAAAAACAGAAGCCTTATTTGTGTCATTTCAGCCCAACACTCAGGGATGCAAGGTCTCATCTTCTACAATAAGCCATTGGCTACGGGCCACGATAGTGAAAACGTATCAGACTCAATCATTGCAGGTACCCAGGGGCATAACAGCTCATTCAACAAGGAGTGCCACACCATCGGCAGCGTGGGCCAGACAGTACCAATAACTGAAATTTGTTGAGCCGCAACCTGGGCCTCTCCATTGTCCTTCATTAGGCATTATAAAATAGATGTGTTTGCATCTGCTGAGGCCTCCTTTGGCAGAAGAATTTTGCAACAGGTCCACAGGGACCAGGAGGGGATTCCAAGCCAGACGGAGTCCCTCCCGTAGGATAGGCCAAGCTTTGGTATGTCCCTCTACTGGATGTTCTGAACACCTCATGGGAGAAAGGCCGTTGGTACTTACCTGACATGCCTATTCTCTGTGAATAGAGCTGTGAAGAGCATCCAGCCCCACCCTTTTTTTGTCTGGTGGGGTCCTGTTTTGGCCAATAAATTTTTAGGGCATTGAGGACAAGGGTGTTTATTTCTCTCGTCTTTGCCCAAACTGGGGAACGCTGGGGAGGAGTCCCATAGAGGAGGAGGGTTCCACAAATTAAGCCCAGCCTTGACATGCAGAGACTGAAGCACCTCTCACTGCTGGATGCTCTTTACAGCTCAAAGTGAACAGGTGAATCAGGTAAGTACCAACACCCTTTCTGATTGGCTTCTTTATATATCAAATTAAGCTCTAGAACAGGGATGTAAAGTCACGTTATCATGATGGCATCACATGACATATTGGAACTTTTTCCCCTTTCACTAAAATGGGCGTGGGTATGGCCAACGTGTGATGCATCCAGCCCATGGGCCATGAGTTTGACAACCCTGCTCTAGAAAGACATTCTCTGAGATCCTACCAAAGCCTTGAGAACCTGGCACGAGTGACTACAGCTCCTATTTGAATAGTATGGGTTTTGTTGCTGACTGGTTTTTAGCCTTTTATTCTTTTGTTCTTGTTTTCTTTTGTGCTTTTTAATTGTTTTTCAGTGTTTTATTTTGAACTACCCAGAGTCAAGACAATTTATAAATTTAATTAATTAAATACATCTGTAGGTATATGCATTCACACATAATGTATTCCAAAGAATATCAAACACTCTACATTTTGTTAAAACTGTGCAAATAGGGCTCTTGGTATAACTTTTTTAAAAAAAAAGAACATTCAACAACTGTTTAAAAAGTCTGGGGTCCTTGGTGCTCTCTGAGTTTGGTTGTTTTCCTGAAGATATTTCATTACCCAAACTAGGTAACCTCATCAGCGGTTTAAAAAGTCAGTTATCAAACCTTGAACATTCTGACCCCTTGATTCCTCATATGATAGACCTGATTATATGACTCACTGACATAGTTATTCATTTCTGAAATATTATGTGTGTTGCTTCTGTATTAAAACAACCCAACTCTCAGAAGTGAGTTTAAATAGACTGTGATATAAATAATCTGATATATGCAATAGTATAATGGAAATAATATATCTCCCATTCATGCAATGAATAAATTTCATCATTTTTTTTCAGTTCCCTTGCACCAAATAAATTTGGCAGAACAAACTGAGACATAAACAGCATGAATACATGCAGAATAAAATCCCTCAATATTCTGATGAGGAAGGTTTGCAAAAGTGATAAAGCTCATCTGCTGGGTATTTATGGAGTATTAAAAAACACACCAGATATTTCTAATTAAGAAGTTATAGACACTGAAGTAAAACAACACAATGGCTGGATATGCAAAAAAAAAATCCTTAGAAATGATAAAATTGGGCAATTTCATCAATTATTTATTTAAAAAAATATCAAAATTCTGAGCAGGTTAATAAAAGTAAAGGTGCTTAGATATCTAGGAAATGCTTACAAAGGATTGACTTCTATGATAATTCACATCTAATATTTGATATTTAAAAGGCAAATGCTTCTTATATTGCTATTTGACTTTGGTTATATTGTTTTGTAATCATTTAGTAATTTATATACGCAAATTAGCAAAGATAAGCAAAGTCAATGGGGAATTTAGATTCACTGAACAACCATGTTATTAATTTAACATCTGCAATGATTCACTTAACAACACTGGCAAGAAAGGATCATAAAATGGAGCAAAACTCACTTAACAACTGTGTTGCTTGGCAACAGAAATTTTAGACTCAATTGTGGTTGTATATGTTGTCATATTTTATTGGACATTATAGGACTATCTGTAATCATAATTTAAATGATTGAGATCCCAGACCTTATCTATACTACAAGAACATCGGACAATCATTTGGTGATGTATTCTCAGTATCGTACCCAGAAATGCTGTAGAAACTAGTATCTGTCATTTGCAATTCCTTCCTTCCTTCCCTCCCACCCCTGCCTCCTCTTTTTTTTTTTATGTANCCTCCCACCCCTGCCTCCTCTTTTTTTTTTTAATGTAAATGTGTCTTGCAAAAGCAGGACAGTCTGAAATTGTTCATTATTTTAGAAATGGAGCTAGACTTCTTATCAGGAGGAGAAACAATTCTAAGAGAGGTAAGCTCAAATTAAATTCTAGCAAGTTAAATATCTTGGCTCAATGTCAGATCTGGTGATAGCTTTGGATGAGGTTTTTCTCTTCCTGACCTGGCAATAATGATTCATTCCCTCATCATCTCTCACTTAGACTGCAGTAATGTTATCTACATGGGACTGCCTTTGAAAATTATCCAGAAACTGCAGCTAGTTCAAAAGATACTGTACAGGATGTTTATAGGTGAGAGCTGCTATTGTAATATAGCACTGATTATCTGGTTGCTGTACTGCTTACTAATAAATTTTAAAGTCACATTCAACAATTTTTGTGACAGGTTGCTTGGGGAAATGGGCTATAATGATTTGGGCTCCAAGAAACTTTCTTCTGCAAGCTGAAGTTGCCCAGCATGTGCCTATACAACAATAATTTTGGTACGTGAGTGTGAACCACTTTCATGCAGTGATTGAGGCATCAGGCTAGAAATTGGGAGAAAACCACTGGTTGATCTTAGTCCAGTCCTTCTCCCTCAGCCTTAGGAAGAAGGTAATGGCAAGCTACTTCTGAAAACCTTGCAAGAAAATTGAAGGAATGTGTTCAGGCAGCCACCAGGAGTCAGTACTTATCTCAAAGGCACTAAAAATGGGGGAGGAAATATGGTCAAAAGGTAGTTCTTCATTGTGAGGATCATCATTTAACTTCAAAGATATGGCCAGCAGATTTGTTTTATTTAAAAAGATGTATGGAGATGTTGGTTTTTAATATTGATCTTATGATATTTTATTGTTAGAAATCTGCCAGTTTTTATAATGTATGAGTTTGTTGTTTGATTATAAAAATACAAATTTACTTTATGTAAATCAAATGACTTTACACACACACACACACACACACACAAACGCACAAATATAGTCCAAATTATCTGGTTCTGATATGTGAAAATAATTTATCAGAAGCCTCTTCTGAAAACTGATACTTTCAAAATCTTTCTATGGTAGACATGGTAGACTATAATTTGCTAGCCATATCCCAATTAATGGCTTGCTGTAGACAAAATTAGCAATTCGTGTTTGTCTTCATTTGTTCATTTGTTTGTGTTTCCCTACCTATTTTCTCCTGACTGTGACAATGATAAATTGCCACAAGTTGTAGCTCAATGTCAAAAATGAGGAAAAACTGTGGCTCTCCATACCAAATCTTACAGAACTGTCTTCTCCCATTAGAGGACACAATAAGTATTACACTGGTCATTTATTTAATCTTACATAAAAATCCCCTTCCTGTAATTCAACTTTGCAGAAAAATGACAGTCTTGATTATTTGTCTCTCTAGTTCACCCTAGCACAAGAGAAGAAATCCACTGTACAAGTACAGCTTGAAATAGGGATAATATTAGCAATGAAAATCTGATAAATTTTACTAAACTTTCACTGTTAATAGAGATATACGATGCATGTATAGTAGCTTTGCTAGCCACCTATAATTTGAGGACTGTAACATGAAATCATTCAGTTGTTAGAATTTATCAGTACAAAACCAGATTATCCAATATCCTCCCATGGACTGGAGTTCAGATTTAGCAATGAAACATGAGAAGTATTGTTAGAAAAGTTATGCGAGCTAATTGCTTTTCTTATAATACTTAAGATTAATTTGGTGCTTCAGAAGAAAGCCAGTATAATTAAGTGAAACTGAGTTTAATAGTTGTTACATATTCTACTACTGAGAAGAAAAACAATCTCCCTAAGATACATAGAACATATATATTGTGAAACAGACTGCTAGAAAATCCAAGTGCACAGAGAAGGATTTATTTTCAATTGCCTTCCATTTTCCAGAAAGATTTGAGTTATGAAATTCAAATCTACCATTTCTATTAATGTCAGCAGGTGTCATATATGGATGTGAACTTATACAACTTCCAAAGTTTGACCAAATTCAAGTTCAATGAATCAGGGTCAGACTTCAAGTATCTTTTCAATTCCAAGATAAGTCTTGGCAAAGGGAAATCTATGTATAATGGTGTTCTGTATGGAGCTTTGTAGGCTCCAAGTTCCCTATTCTGATTGGCCGAAAAGGCCATTCGCGGATTGGCTATTAGAGAACCAATCTGGTTAACCCGCCAAATGGTGGGAACAGTTAAAGCGGTATCATTGGCCACAAGCCACGGACAAGCCGCGACAAAAAGGGCTGCCGCAGCTTGGGCTGTTGTTCCATTACTATTGCTTAGCGAGTTTAAATAAAGAGTTTATTGTTGGAACCCGGTCTCACACACTTCTTTCCGGGTGGAACAAATAGAATTTCAGTTGCTGTGTAATTTTCCTAACAGTTGTCACATATAATTCTCATGCGTGTAGATATAGAAGCTAGAATTACAAGTTACAGTGTGGCTTGCAAGTAAAATTAAGTGCTGTACTTTCAATCTTTAGTACTGATAAATATTAAAGATAAAATATGGCTTTTCTTTTGGTTTATTTCAAAATGGCTTCATTTAAAATGTGATGATCTCTATTTAGATAGAATTTGAATATATTTGTTGGCTACAATCAGCTAGGTAATATATAGTTTTCATTTGTATTTCTGAGCTCAAATAATTTATTCTGAATGCCAGAATTTCTGAGCTTTGTAGCTTTTCTAGTCTGCCAAAGCTATATTAAAGATACAGAAATGCCAGGAAATGTTATTTTCTGGATAATCAGTCCATATAATGTAATGCTTCTGTTCACTAAGAAAGATTAACTTAAGCAAGAATTAAAATGGGACAGCTGCCAAGAGCTAATACCGTGTTTGAGATTTCACTTGGGAGCCCAGATTTTTTTTTAAAAGATATTAGTTGATTATTAGAATAGTATTACAAATGTTATCCTCAAAGAAATCTACATGGGGTGATTACAAGCTAAATGCAGAGTTTAGCTATATTTGTCATTCTAGCTAATGTAGAATTGGGAAGTTATGTCAGTATTCTGAAATCTATTCTGAAATCAGTATAGTATTCTGAAATCTCCAGTTCTGAATTTCTGAATCTTCTGAAAGCAGTATTCTGAAATCTCCAGTTCTGAATTTTACCGTCTATTATTTTTTTGTTGCATGTGTTTTGAGCCATACGTATGTTGCACACAACTTTCTCAACAATTTAATACCTCAATAGTCTCAAAATTTGTAATCCAGTGTTCAAACAGATCATTAATTTTTTTTATTACATATGCTTCGAAGCTAGGCTTCTTTATAAGCAAGCACGCAGCTGTGGCTGCTCCTAATGTGGACAATTTTCTTTCAAATTAGGCAAAACTATCAGAAAAGAACAGTCTTTGCTATCCATTTAAAGCAGGGGTGCCCAACATTTTTGGTTCTGTGGACTGGTGCTGTGGCTTAGATGATTTTTGTGGTGGGAGAATGGTTCTGTGCATGCAACCTAAATCCCATGCATGCACAAATGAAGCTTTGCCCTCTCTGAACTGCACTCTTGTTTATTAGGTCCTATTGTACAAAAATGGCCGGTACTCTCACAATGTTAGAATTTTATTGTCCAAGCATTCACTGCTTTAAATATGAAGATCTGAATGGAAGGTATACATGTAGGTTTCCCTGAAGACGAGTACAATGCTGAGTTATAGGGATCCCTTTATCAGAATTAATTAAAAAGTAAGAACAATTTTGATTTTTGTCCTGCTCTAGGAAACAAAGTTTTAAAAAAGGGGAAGTTTCAAGAATGAATCTGAATACAGGCCGTGTCACAAGATGTTTTCAAATCTCATATATGGCATAGTTAAAGATAGGGGTTAGAATTAGGGCTGTTATAACTGAACAATATATTACTGAAACAGAAAACTTATGTATGAAAAATATATTTGGTGTAATCATATTTATATGTTAGTTGTTTTTCTAGGAACAATCCATTATAATTCCTTCTCTATCAAATGCAAGACTGTTGCTGATAGGTAATTTTGAGATTCTGTTCTTCTAGTGGTTCTGATTTTAGATTAAAAATTTAGATCTCTTTCTGCATTCATAGGGATGACCTGGACTGTAACAATGATATATATGATTTATTTTATTGGTGTTGTTGTAGAGTATGGCAATTGATAATTTGGGTAGAGAGAGATGGGGATGCATTGCTACCTTAAGGCTGAAAATTGAATTCTTTTTGGCTTTCAAATAGTACGCAATAATAGAGAAATCTGAAAAGAATAAAGTTGGATTTGCTTTTGAATAACTGGCACATTTTGAGGGTTAATCCAGAATGGAAATCTTCACAGGCTTTCCAGTAGCCTATTATTCTAATTAATTAGTATGTCTGTGGTGTGTGTGTGTGTGTGTGTGTGTGTGTGTGTGTGTGTGTGTGTGTGCATATACATATACAGACATGCCATAGTACATCGAAACAAACTGTACAGTGTAGGGAAAAAACTATCCAAAGTTAAATACTGAAAATATATAGTAGCAGAGCAGACACCTGGCTAATTTTAACTGAGGTCCTAGGTACTTTTCTGTAACTACAATAACAACCAGACAAATATTCAGAGTTTTTAGATTTAAAAATAAAATGTACTGTATGAACATTCTTCTTCATTTGCATGTTCCTAAAAAAATATGAATGCTTTAGTATTCCCAGTAAAGATTGACTAGTTACTATTATGCCTGGAAGGAAGGTGCAACAAAAAGTTCCAAAAAGATCACAAATAAGCCATGATAAAGGTATTGAATCCCTGGTTTCCAGCCTCTGACATGAAGACATATGATGTCTATGAATCAGATTGTTTCAGTTTAACCTATCATGATTAACAGCCAATATAGTTGTAGCCTGTAGTAATTTATGTGATATTTTAAAAATCGATCTAGGTTAATAACCATTAAAGGATTTCATAGCAATCAATTTTATAATACTCCATTATGTTTGTTTTGAAATATTCCAGTCACTTTGATTGGCTACATAGCTTTCAATGCTTGAAAGAGAGTGATTTGTTTCTTGCATCCTCTCATACCAAGCACCACTTTACTCTTTAAATCATTTCTTTTCTAGACAATAATATTGGAAGTATGAGTTCAAACGTACAATCTGAACTATGGGTCTTTGCTTTCGGTAAGGTATCTAATATATACCAGAGTGGCAGATATTATATCTTTCCCATAAGGTGGTTGCCATGGTAAAATTGGAAGTGTGTTCCTAGAAACAAAAGGGATAAATTTAACAAATAAATGAAAACAATTGGAAGAAAATTGAATAATATTGATATAAGGATATGAATAGAAGCAATCCATTAGAGTCCTTACCTTTTTCGTAACATATCTGACCATGCCATCAATTTGGTTGACAGGGAAACTGAATCAATTTTTTAAGGAATGTTATTACCCTGTTTGCTTATGAACTTTTTGACTGGAGCCATCTTTAAAACTGCATCAGTGAATTTCTTTTATCATCATTTTCATCAGGCAGTTTGGATTAAAAAAAGAAAAGCAAATGCCTGGGGGCTTGGCTTCAGAGTGACCTCTATATGATTTAATTCTATGCACAGAAGAGTGCAGTAGGCCATTGTTTGCTCATTAATTAGCATTAAGGTCATAAGGAGAGTTAGCAGTTGGTTTTCTCCCTTGAGGTTGAGTGAATTAATTCAGCTGAGGAAAGATATTTCAGTCCCAATTTAGTCAAGAGTGCTAAACTCAGGAGGCAATGTGAAAAATACAATGTATCAAAAAATGGAAAGCGGTGAGAGGTTAAAATAAGAGTAGATTTTATGGGGTAATCCTGAAATGTAAAGATTTGTATGAGCAACCATACATTGTTTCTGTGTTCATCCTGAAGGCAGAGTATTAAGTGATAAGTGACAGATATAAGACACAAGTAGTAGCTAAATACAAATAAATGAATAAATAACAAACAAGATGAGGAAGGTAAGCATGCATTTTTCATTGTTTTAAGGAAAAGCATGTTCATAAGTTAATATATTTTTAGAAATATATTCAAGTTTTTTTTTTAAGTTTTATTGATTTTTATGGACAAACAAAAACAAACATAAAAACATCCAGCTTTCCTCCATAAGTATACAAACAGTGTGTCGGTTGGTTTACAATTTTTTTGTGCATTAATTTCATAGTCTCAATTACAGTTACATTACATAATAACTCATATTAATCAGAAATTGAATGATCCTAGTACTATTATTAATCAATCATTTGAGCTATGAATTTTATTCATGTGCAATTACTTTGCGAAATAAACTATACTTAGTTTCATTTATAACAATTCATATAGTCGCTTCAAATCTATCTTGTAATAACCATTTTATTATATTGTAGGTAATAATAATAAAATAAAAAAAAAATAGCATCGTGTATACTATTCATTAATTTTCTAATAATATTCTACATATTCTATTATTACTAGATAACTTTGTGGATCCTGCCCATTGATAAGACAAGGTCCCCGAAATTTTGTTAAGAAATTGTTTTTCCTCTTGGTTCTCTAGATTTCCAAAATGGTCAACTTCTCTAACTTCAATTTCAGGCACACATTTCCAGGTATTTCTATTGGGAATAGGTTTTCGCCTTCCTTGCGATGTGTAATTTTCTGCATTTTTCAATTTTTTTAGAATACCAATCCTAGCTGCTTTGTTATAACAGATGTTTGACAATTCCAAATAATTTTTGAAATTTTTAATAATTTGCAATATTATTTAATATTTTAAATCTGTAAATTTCAGGTAGGAAGTGGAGCCAATTAAAAAAATATCTCTGGTTCTTAACAATCGGATTATTTTGCTTCTTTTAGTCATTTTTTCCAACCCACATTTGTGATTTTTAGGTTCCCAATAATTTTTTGCATTTGCATCCAACACCAGGTCCACCAGCGACGAGTATGGTAATTTATGACCAGTATTCTATGCTGTATGATTGAAACTTTTTCCCAACATCTTTCGGGAATTTGTTCTGAACATTTTTGCTATTTCTTGTCCGGGGGAAGGGAAAATTTTGGCCACCTTTGTAAAACATTTCTTATACAAACATTTGTCTTTTTAAAATGGGCTGCTTGACATAAATTGCATTTTATAATTTTGAAGGAATCCCAACAATTTTTGCCCATTTCTCTAGAAGCTTCAATTACCCATATCCAAATTTCTTCCCCCTAAATCCATGGTGTTTCTTTTAAAACTTGTTCTTCTTCTAGGTTTCAATTTATTCTTAAAAATAAAATCCATACCAATTTTTAATTCACTTTTCATCAAGTACCCTTGAAATCCTTATTCCTAAATCAGGCAATTTTATTACTAGGAAACCTTTCTATTTAAAATTCTTTTCATACCCTTGAAATGTAATTTGGCCACACGTAAAGAAAAAAACGCAAATTCATCTTTATAACCGTTTTCCTCTAAGTTGTTTTTTGTCCATAAGATTTTTAAGTATAACCCTTTTCATTTCAAAAAAAATTTTCCGCTCATATCTAAACTGGCCTCGGTCTCCTTCTTATATGTTATAGGGATAAGAAAAAATGCTTCAATAAGTCGAATAAACCACGGAACTGGAAGTTTTCAAATAAACATTGTCTTAATCTTCTTGCTCCAATTTAACCAACCAGGAGACTACCCGATATGATGTCTTCTAAAATTAAACCGTAAGTTTTAGTTCCTTTATACCCATTAAAAAGGGCATTGCATTTCCAACCAACAAAAATCAATGTTCTTTCTAATGAGCAACACATTAGTATTTTCTTAATGTTAATCCATCTCCTTAAAACCGAATTGTCAAAGTTTTGTAGCTTGGTATTACAACTCCACAGTTAGGCAGACCAAATCCTCCTCTAATTCCAAGGCATCCTTGTAAGAGTTTTTAAGCTTTATTCTGCGCCTTTCTTACCTTGCCATATATATTTTTCAAGACACAATTTTGTTTAATCTTCAAAAGTATCCTTTCGCAAGCATAATTGGTATAGTTTGAAACAAGTATAGAATCTGGGTAATATTCATTTTGATTGTTGAAAGTTTCTCCGCTATTTAGTGACAATTGTAGGTTTCCCTTTCCGTCAAAGTCTAGTTGCTATCTGTTGTTAAGTTTAATTGTAATTGTTTCTGCTTTTATAATGTTGAACTAATCTTTGCTGGTCAAATGTATCCCCAAATACTGAATCTTATTTCGTAAACTTGAATTTTAATACCATCTGCCAATTCTTTCTTTTTTGTCTTAGTAAACCTGTTCTTTGGCAAAAATCTTTGTCTTATCTTTGTTTATTTTCAGAGGCCGGCCCACCTTACCATGATGTCTCCCTATCTTTTCCAATAGTTTTGGTGGCTGTTTCTAGATGTCTTCTAAATATAAAAGTCAAGTCATCCAAAAAAGCTTGCAATTTAAAATTCTTCCTTTTTAATTTTCCATTCCTTTTATACTCTTTTTGTCTCTAATGTTTCTATTATAACACTTCCAGGGTTAGTATGAAGGTGATTAGTGGCAACTCTTGTCTTGTACTATCTGCTTAGTAATGATAGAGTCTGTTAAATTTTCCCCTCCTATCATTACCTTTGCTGTTTGCTTATAATATATGGCTTGTATTGCTTGAATAAATTTTCTGGCAAAACCCATCTGTTCTGATAATAATAACATGAATCTCCAGTTCACATTATCAAATGCCTTTTGTGCATCTAAAAATATCATATATTCAAGTTTTATAATAGCTTGGGCTTTGGAATATGAAGTTTTAAAACCAAAAACAGTGAATAATGCTATATAAAAATTCACAGCATTCCTATGGTAAATGGACTAACTTTTGGAATAACTGGAGATAAGGAACACATTTGGATATCAGGAAAATACAGGTGGGAAAACAATATGGAAGTGCAATTGAGAGAAGAAAAGTTTACATTATATTTGCACCATAGCAAAAGAAAAGCATCAATAGAAAATGGACTAATTAAAAATTGGTCCACAGAATTAGTTTTACTATTTAAAAAGAAATCACTTAAATAAGAATGAGAAGGGGAGAAAGAAGGAAAGAAGGAAGAAAGGAAGGAAGGAAGAAAAAGTCTACTAAAACATAATTGAAACTTATAAATAAAGTTTCTAACTTCCCATTCTTTCTACTCAAATTCAAGTATAATATTAATTTTTATACATTTTATACCTTTTTTAGTTCTTCAATTAATTTCCCACTTAAAATTCTAAAAGTTCAAATTTTCCTTGCTTCCCAAAATATTAAATAGACAGGAACCATTTTTACTTCATTTTCCTCTTTTAAATGTATGCAATTATTTTTTGCAATCGAAACATATTATCTTAATTTAAATTCCCAATCATATATTGTTAGTAATGTACAGTATCTCTTCTAAGAAAAGAAAATAATAATATAAGAAGACAACAATCATGATACCCATCCATACTTATTTGCAATTATATTTAAAATTAAAGTAAGTGAAAGGCGACAAATTAGAGGGGTCCTTATCTTTTGTTATAGAAGATAAAGAATTTTTTTTCAACTTGGTATATAAAATCTTTCTCTGCCTGTTGTTTGTTCATGACACCTGAGTTGTTTTCTGCTCGGGACTTTTCATTTTTGAAGTTACTTTATTTTCTATTATTTCATTATCTATCTGTTTTTTTAATAGAAAAGTCTGAATGAAAATTCCTTTTTTAAATATGCATTTGTTTTCCTATTCACTTGTATGCTTGTGTAGGCACATTTGGCTTATATTGGAGTTTTCAGCTAATAAAACTGAATTTTGCTTTACATATATGCTTGGGACGTGTATGTTCACATTATGATATATGACATTATGAGCAAAGTACTTTTTCTACCATTCTTAGATCCTGGAATATCATCTAACTTTCGAAAAAGTAAAATATTTTAATTTAGAAAGAAATCATGAAGGGCCAAATTCTTTCATGCATTGATTACAGTGTACATAATATATTTCCAGCATTGTATCATGGTAAACTTTAGATTCAGTTTATACTTAACATCAGCGACTTTCCCACATATTTATTTCATTTATAATTATAGGATTATATGCATTAAAGATTTTTTAATGCAAAACTAATTAATATAATTAATATCAATTTGTATTCCCCATGGTGAATGAGTTGCTGTTTCAATACAGCCAATTTGAATAGAAATAAGTTTTTAACTCCTGCAATCTGTGGCTTTATACTCATATACATTTTTATAGAATCTGTTAAAAAGGTTGTGATCCATGGAAGTTATTACCATCATAAAATTTTGTTAATGTAAAAAAACAATAAATAGTGTCTGCAATGAATATGAAAAAGTAATAAAGCTCCTTCATATTTAAAACTGAATGTATTATTTGAAACTTGCTTTGGTACCAGCAACTATCATCATCTGAGTAGTAATATTTTCCTGAGTTCCCAATGTAAAACAAACTATTGTGGAATGAATATTCCACTTCCATTCTCGAAAATGTTTATTTTTCAAATCACCCAAATAGAACCAAGTCTAGCAATTATTTAAAACTTCCACGATTTAAGCAAACTGATGTAGAAAAAGACAAAAGGCCAGATCAGATCTTCTAAATATTATCAAACATAGTGAGCACCTATTCTATATTTGAAAAGAAAAGCCTTGGAACTGGGCAAAAAAAATTCATGCAGACTAAAAATGTGATATTTTATTTTTGAAGAATATAACAAATGGTTTATATTCAAAATATGATTTGATCCAGAATTGGATCCCACAGCTTGATTTGTAATTGGGTTAGCATCTACAAGGTTTCTTTGAGAGCAGTTGAGGAAGGAAAAATACTTCTCTGGTTTCTTAGACTCATAAACATGGAGGAGATATTGGATATTATCCACTCTGACAAACTGCTGAAAACAATGCATATATGCCATCTGTTTACTTGTTTAAAAGAAGAACCTACCACCATTTGATGCAGTCTGTTTCACTGCTGAGCAGTTCTAAACATTAGATTTCTTCTTACATCAAAATGAAATTTCTACTCATTTGTCCTAGTGCTGCCTCTGGAGAACTGAGAACAAACTTTCTTCCATATCTGTATAACAGTCTTTCAGATGTTTGAAAACTGATCTTTTCATCTTTTTCTCAAGTCTTAATATATTCAACATTTTCAGCCATTTCTCATATGATTTAGTTTCTGTCTCTTTTATTATTTTGGTTAATCCTTTATGGATGGATACCAGTGATAAAAGACAGCCAGCAAACACACATGATTTCAGTGTTTTTGGAAAACCTCGTAATACTAGATTTGATCCAATTTTTAATGGATTCCATTTTCAATGTTTTGGAATAGTGTTGTTTTAGTTTCTTGGTTTAGCTTAAATGTTTCACAGATTTAGAAACCATCTATAAAAAAATTAAAAAGCAGGTGACACTTTAGTTTAAAACCAAGGAAAAATAATCAAATCTTAGCAGTAGTGTTCAAAGTATAACAAAATATACCAAATTAGGAGGAGTTCCATATGGATATTAAATCTGACAGACAACACAGAGCAGTGAAGCATCACAAACAGAAATACTTATGATGAGAAACTGGATAGCCCTAGTATCAGCCTTCCAATTTCTAACTATGATAGCTAGGCTTAGAAGAATAGTATTTAATAGTATTTAAAGTTCTGAATATGAAGTAAACTAAAGGGATTATATCCCCTCTTATTTCTTGGCAGAAAATATCACATCAAAGCATCTGCAACAAACATAGCAGGCTCATATGAATCCTTTAAAAAAATAAGAGTTGAAGAGCCGACATCAAAACCCTAACAGACAATTTTTACACCTTCCAAAGTATTTCTTTAAGTCATTAGCTCTCGAAATAACTTCTTTTAACAGTTTTCCCCCCTGAAATTGTTGAGCAACATGTCTTTGAAGCAAATCTTCAATATGGTTTCATCTCTAAAAATGGTAAAAAAACACAATTTAATGTCCTTTAAATTGATGTCAAAGTGAAGTTATAAATAAATATATGCCTAGAAATCATTTTGAAAAAATAATTGTTTACAGTTACTAATTAAAGTTTATATTAATAGCTTAAAATATATTATAATACTAAGTTTATGCTACTTATAAATAATACTGTACATTGCAAATACTATAATTTCACTTTCTTCTTTAAAAAAAAAAAACTCCAAAACTCTTACTTTACTTGACCTATATATTCCATTATCTTTTCAATATCAATTACCATTGCTTATTTTATCTGCTTCTCTTTATTTAATTGGCAATAGATTTAGAAACTGTAATTGTAACTGTGCAAACGTATCTATGTTCAATTAAAGAAACTTTTCATTCAAATGAATCCTTTATTTTATACAATGATTGTTTTATATATAACATATACCCCAACTCTTTACATAGTGTTGTAGGATTACTTCTACATTTTTCCTGAACTTTTATATATAATAATAAAAAAAAAGGAATAAGCTTTCCATATAATTCATACATTACACATTTTGAGGCAGGTATTCAAATCAAACAATGCATTGCAATAACCTGAAATGAACAAATGATGACATTACTACCCTAATCATAGGGGTATTTGTTTTCTCTACAAAATTTATAACTGTTAAGCTCAGCTTTACTTAATTATGAGTTTCTTTCATGATTTGGGAAACTATAAAGCAGTAGTACGATAAAAAAATAACTGTTTCGTAAATGGTTTGGTGGTACTTCCTAATTCCAGGAGGAATTATCAATGCTTCCTTTGTTAGAAAATCCATTTTGCCAAAAAGGCAACTTTCTATTCCTACATATTGTGTTAGTTTGTAGAAGAATCCAAATGTAGCAGGTCAGCAGAGGCATGGAGAAATAGCCTCACAAAAAACATGCAAACATAGAAAGGCTGGATGAAAACAGAACATTAGGACTCTAAGTGATTGTCTTAAGGGCCTGTCACATAGGCTGATGGATGCAAAAAGTATGTAAAAAGGACACAGCGAACGAGAAAATTTTCCATCCGTTGTTATCCGCTCTCAAAAGTGCCCCAAATTTGCATAAACAGAGCAGACAACAACGGCGAAAGGAGTGGACGGGAGAGGACGTAGCCGGATATGGAAAGCGGCATGCCCACGGAAGTCTATGCGGAGTGAAGCGGATGGCACGATCCGCAGGGCTTGCCAGGGCGAGCACAACAAAGCGGACATTATGCACAGCGGAAGCGAGCAGATGCGAGCAGATGCCGAGCGGATGACGCGAGGAAGCATCAACAGACCCTCGGCGGATCCTAGCGGATGCAAATGCATTCATCTGCGCTATGCGGTCGGAGCGAGTGATTGCATTGCTTCGCCGCGCAGATATAAAAGGATTGCAGGCTCGCAAGCAGGGTCACCCATTCAGAGGAAAGACCTTCCTGCCAGACACATCCCGCCCAACAACCATGGGGGAAGAAGAGGAAGCCTGTGCCATCTTCTGCCAGCCCTAGCAAGAAGGACAGGGCCACCATTCCAACCCCCTGGCCCTACTCTGCTTGCCTGCGTCGGGCTTCTGGCTGCTCCGGGCTGACTTCTGGTGCTCGTGCTTCTGTCTGGTGCATTACTCTGCTGCGCTTCCTGGTGCTGTGGCTTCTGCGTGTGCTATACTCTGCTGGCGCTCTGCTCCTGGTGCTGGTGCTTTCTGTGTGCTTACTCTGCTGGTGCTGCTCCTGGTCCTGCTGGGTAGCTCCTGTGTGCTGCTCGGTGCCTGCTAATTTGCTGCTACTGTTGTATGTTGCTGCTTGCTGTTTGGTGGTCGTGGTGGAGCATGCCCTGAACTCGATAAGCCCCTCTGATGCGGCGGCCTAGTAAGGCCCTGCCAGCAGAAGGCAGGAAGAGGCATACGTGAGAACGGCGAGAGGAGGCAATATCTCCAATCGAAGTAGGAACATGGATAGGTTTGAATGGCTGAGGGAGAGACGACGTATCTAGGGTAATGCGAAATGGCAGCAAGCTTCTATTGAGACCACCAAGAGGAAGCAGGCGGTTGTAGAGAGAGGGAGGCCAGAGGCCGTGGGCTACACTTCGGGAAGGCTGGCTCTCGGCTGATGGAAGCACATGCACCCCTCGGGTACGGAAGCTGCACCTCAAGAATAGTCTGCCAGGCGCCTGTTCAAGCTCACCGACCGCGAAGATCCACGTGATGGCAAGTTACAGCTTTTCTTGGAGGGGTGAGATCTGCCACTGCAGCCCCTCTGTCTACCTCTCTCCCTCAGGCATCCCACAGAGGAGCCAGTCCTTTCTTGGCCAAGACGTCAGCTCCTGTGTCCAGCAGGTTATTCTGTGGAGCATCCCACGACGGAGACCCCCTGACAGCTGCACTTCCCATGGCTGAGGCGAGTAGAGGACCCCCGGACGCTGTGAGCGAGCAAGGAGAGGGCACTTTTCCACCAGAGGACCCAACCCACCCCCCACCCCCAGCTCCACCTCCACAGAAAGCAGGCAGAAGCCAGACCGGAGGGGCATAGGCCACACTGTCCTGCTGAGCGATCAGGGACACCCATCAAAAGTAGCATAGATTCTCCTCATCTCAGCTGCGTCTACACACTGACGTACCATCCTCCAAACGCAAGCCCTTCCTCACCTACGTCAACCAGACCCTCCCAGTGGACGCGATGTTCTGATATACCACAGTACACGTGATCAAGCGACAGGCATCACCAGTCCTTTTTCACACCCTCCAGGCCCTGCCTGAACCTGCTCCGACCCAGTCCAGGTCTGTCCTCCACCCCAGGGATGTCACGCCACTTCCAAGCTTTCCACAGGCCCTCACCTACCAAGCTACAGCTACCAGGAGTTCCAGAGCACAGGCAGCCCTTCCCAGCCTTGGCCAAAGGTTCATTGAACACCACCGAATGCACCCGGATGCCACCGGACGCCACAGACTGCCAACCCACACCATACGATGCCACCCATGGCCACAGATGCCACCCACACCTCACCTCGCTCAGCTGCAGACCAGACAGCCCCACTACAGTCCTCCTTCCTCACCCCACCAGCCAAAGCCCAGCGTCTCAGACCTTCTGTCATCGGTCTTGGGGACTGACAGTCCCTATGTCATGGAGGAAGCGGGCTCTCAATCAGAGGACTGAGCCCGCTCTCTGACGAGTTTTCCCACACACCGTCCCCTGTTGTCCATCTCGAGGCCAAGGCACCCCAATGGCGCCTCAGACAGCACCACGCAGCAGCCACCTTCCACAGCACCTGGACCCTTCACCCTGAATGATGGGCATGCCTCAGAGCTGATGGAGAAGAGTGCAGAGACCAAGGTGCTACCTGTTGACTTTATCTTTGCTTGGACACTTTACTTGCGGTCATTTGCTTGTTACAGTTTTGTTATTAATTAAAGTTTATCTTTGCTGTCACACACTTGGTTCAATTTATCTTTAGTAAATAAAGTCTTTGGTGGAAACTTTTTGAAATAGTTTAAGCCTTTGCCATGCTTGTGTGGCACTGGGTAAGGCATAGCTGTGGGATGGGCAGCGGAACTCTGTGGGGATGGTAATAGCTGGGGATGTGGTAGGATAGTAGTGGGTTATGGCACGGTATACCTGTCTGGATGGGGTAATAGCTGTGGAGGAGGATAATAGCTGTGGGTATGCGTAATAGCTGTGGGATTAGATAGCCTCTCAGTGTCAAGCATACAGCTGGGACTGCATGCTCCATCCCTCTCCAGGCGTTGCCACACCTATGGCCCTTATTATGAATAAGGAATTTAATCATTCTCATGCAACACGATTTCAAACATAAACCACAACTCTTTCATAAATGCCCTGTTCATTGTAGGGCCAACTCAGAAATACACTGGCCCAATCTCATCAAGTGTGATGAGGACAGGCTGATAGAAGCATCCAGTAAGCATCTACCCATCCTGTCTTGCCCACTCCACTGCTCCAGCTGGGCGTTGCACCAGTGTTTCAGAGTTGCGCGCGTTCTTCCCTTCACGTGAAGCTCTGTTGGGGCCTAATGCACATCCAAAGATCTACTCAGGTTCTCCGCCCTTTGCCTCCATCACCAGGCCTCCATTGTCCCCATTGCCTTGTTGCGTGGGGTGCCATGAGCCTTGTTCTGCAATACTGTGTAGATGGGTGTGCATTGAGATTTTGCGGATGCCATGCAAGCTTCCACGATGATTCTCACGGTCTCTGGGCCGATGCTACGTTGGGTGTGAGAAAGTTACCTGAACCTGTTTGGCCAGGGGGATGCAAAGGCGTTCTCCACCACCCGTCTTGCCCTGGCACAGCCTGTATGTGAAGATCCTCTCTGTCAGCGGTGAGGCGATCTGGAAGTGTAGGGGCTTCATGAGGTAGGTTCTGAGGGAGAGGTGCTCCATCTCCCATGATTGAAGTATCACAATCTGTGTGTCGTCGTTGGGCAGGGGGTCTGGATTGGGAAGCCCATGATGCAAGTTCCATTCCGCCCCTCCTTGGAGCTTGACTGGCCATGTATACCTGGGGCATCTGAAGATGGAACCCCGTTGCCTTGATCAGCATCGCATGTTACATTGAACTTTATATCAGTCATCGACCATGTGGCTGGAACGCAGTGATGATGCTTGGAAAGAAGCCCTGTTGGTAGTTGTGATAAGTGGACCCTGTGTAGTTGGCGTGGAGCTTTGCAGGCCACGTGCTTGCCCATCTATGGCTCCAACTCAGGTGTCGGGGGAAGTTCCACTTCTGATTACCACTGCTTCTTGCAACTTTCTTCCAGCCTTCTTCAGGGTAGCGGGCACTGAGGAGTCTTCCTCTCAGGTATTCTTCGATTGATGGCCTGCAACCACTTCTCTGACCACAATGCTGATGGTGTTGTTGTGGCACCTCCAGGCGTACTGCATTGCTCTGTATGTGGTCCTGAGGCCCAGGGTGGTGCAGAGTCAGTGCCATTCTCAGGCCCAGGTCTAGGACTGGCGGGCAGAAGTTGTTTGTTTGCCTTGGTCAACCTGGGTGTCAGCCGCTCCACAAATGTCGGTCAAAACATTTGCTGGGTGGCATCCTCATGAGTTTCTGGAAATGCACAAGAGTCTTCGTTCCACAGCTCCACCAATTTGCAGCTGTTTAATACAGTCCGTACTCGGCCTCTTCTCGCGAGTCCATCTTCGGACCCAGACATTCTTTGGACGCCTCCTTTTCTTCACGTCAGTAGAACAGTTGAAAGAAGCCCCTGTAGAAGCTCGCACTGTTGGTTAGAATGATTGGGCATGCTACCAGACGTCGACAATACGGAGTGTGTGATGAAGTATCCAATTGGTGGAGTATGACTGGTGATGCAGTGGAAGAGCAGAAGGCCAGGATGGAAGGCTGAAGAGGTTCAGCCACCGCAGTGCTGCTGCGACTGAAAGTGAGATTTCCAGATGATTTCTCCCTTTTTATGTGGAAATATTAGGTTTTCTACTTAGTGGTTCCTTTTGCATTCCTCTAGACATCCTGGCAGACATCCTAAAATATCCGAGATAGTCCCACTATACGACTTTTTTCTCCATTTTAATGCTTTGTATTCAAGCTCGCATCACTTTCAATCCTTTCTACGTCCCGTGCTATAACGCTGCGTGTCCATTCACGTCCGTTTTGCTTCCTCCCTTGTGTCCGTTTTCCACTGGAGCGGGATGCGAGTTGCCGTGTATGCACAGCGTGGATGCCTAGAGTGATATAGCGAACGCGTAACGGAAGACAACAGAAGCTATAATGGGATGTTCCCCGTTGTGTAGCGGATGTATGATACGGACGCATTGGATACTTGTTCCACTCAATAAAAGTTTCTGTGAGCTCAAACTTGTTTTGAAGCAGATGAAATGTCAGTCAGACATGTAGCATGACGGATAGAGAGTGTGAGAAGAACAGCATGCAGTGAGTACAGAATGTGATGGCATCGCATTAACCAACGGATGGCAAGTGTTCCTCTCCGTTTTACATCCTCTTTCCATCCGTTGGTGCTGTGTGACAGGGGCTTTACAGAAAACAGAATAGGCCTGTAAGTGATTGTCTTACAGGCCTATTCACATGGTGTCATGGTTTTTCAACAGCCAGAACAATGCAGGATAACATTTGGGTTTTAACTTGGAAGGAATTGAAGATGGAAAGCATTGTCATATCCAGGAGTCTATGTGGTCTAAGAATATTAATAGTTCTCCTTGCTGAGTATAATAACCATGAGCTCCATATTTGGGCTTGGCTATCAAATGAATAGGAAAGCACTCCTGTAATTTTATGAATCACACAGTATTTGTCATGCATGTTAAGTGGAAGAAGGTAAAATATTAACAGTAGAATTTTTTAAAAAATGATGCCCTGGTTTATTTTTCTTTAGTTTAGAAATTAGAAGCTACAATTTTGCTCTCAAGTATGGTGAATGCAAGAAGGAGCTTGTCTTTTGATGAGATGATCTGGCAATCACAGCTCTCCTCTGCCTTTTGACTGACAGCCCTGTTTTATCAGATTCAAGGAATATGTTTTCACCCAAGACAAGTGGGTAAAATCTAATTTGTCTTCAATGGAACCCTACTGTGAAATGTTAAACTGACCTTTTTAAAAATATTACTTGATAATTCCAAGTGAAGCCCCAGTATTAAGCTAAGCCTGTCACCAGGGCATGATTACATTTCTTTAAATATACAGTAGTTGCACATATTATTAATGGAAATTGAAATTGGTGTAAATGGTAACCATAAATTTCAAAAGGTAGTGGAAGGGGAGAACCATTTGAAGGTTAAGGTGCCTTATATCCCCAATAATTCATTGCAATGAATGAAAACATTGTTCCGGATCCATGCAACTGCAGCATCTTCCAATTTATTTGCTTTTATTTTATTATTTGTTCCACAAGCCAAATTTCCCCTTTTTGTAAAACTGTCTTTTTTTTAGCTGCACAAACTATTCCTATGGATGGAATAGGATAAATCAAGAAAATTTCTGAATTACAATACAATATGTCTGTTAAAGCATAATTATACTCTTCCTCTTTATGTTTATCTTCACCTCCTACTAATTTCATAGATCCTAAACAACAGTATTGAGTAGCTTGCTTGTGCCTTTTTCTGCATTGCTTTTAGAGTTGCTTCAATCTGCTTACCTGGCAGTTCTGGATGGACTCTAATCAAGGAATGCAAAACTCCTCCCCCATGCAAAATATATAAGAATATGGAAAGCCTTACACAAAAATAGATATGAGTGATAATCTAATTTTGACATTGCTGCTCTTTCATTTTTTTGTTTGTTATTGTTGAAAGAGAGTTACACTTAACTCTATGGTGACATTCCTTTACATTTGAAATAACATGCATATATTTTGTACATAGATGAAGATTAATAGCAAGTCAAGATATTTGATTGAATTATCTAGGGAAGGAACAAGAATAAAACATTGCAATTTCCTCTTTTATTAAAGTACATGGATTTCTGAATCACCCTGTGTCATACAGTACCAGTGCCTTAGAACTGAAAACTCTATTGTAAATTATAGATGAATAGTAAATGGATCTTGTGATATACCATTTATTTCTGTCACAGAAACTATGCTCATGTTTACTTGTACTCTATTATATTCTGTCAGCCTAAAAATAAGACACCATTTGATGTGTTGCAAGCATTGAACTACAAATATCATTTTAGAAACATGAAATAGCTCATTTCAAAAACATCAGGCTATAACTCCATGACACATAAACACCAGTGTATCAATTCAGTAATACACTGCTTGAACACTTCTCCTTGGCTATAGCATACTGTTGTATTCTTGATACATAATGCACACTGTTGACCATTTTTCTGTAGCATTTTTTTTGTGCAGGCTTCATAAGCTATACTAATCTTCTTTTGCATGCTTTCATTTAATTTCCTGCAAAAATATGTTTTCCACTGCTGAAACTGACCTCAGGTTAGGTGTCAAGGGAACAAATTACCACTCCATATCCCAAGAGAAGTTATAAATGTACTTCCTTATGACCCAGATAATTCTCATATATATTGCAATAAATATACTGCTAGTGACATAAGGGTCTCACATGCTCCTCTGGATGATGTTTTAAAAATATGAAAACCTCAAAATATTGGTTTTATTGAACTACTATTCATGAATAATATTTAACATAAATATTCAACAAATATTTATTTATTTATTTTATTTTGAATTGTCAATCACTTACAAGATAATAGGTATAAGTATATACATAGTTATGAAAACATGAAATGGGTACATAAAAGAAAAATAAAACAAACAATAGGACAGGGACTGTAGGCATGTTGGTGATCTTTTGCACACCCCCTACACACCTCTTAGGAAAGGGGTGAGGTCAATAGTAGACAGTCTACAGTTAAAGTTTTTGAGGTTTGAGGAAAAAACCACAGAGTCAGGTAGAGTATTCCAGACATTGACCACTCTATTGCTGAAGTCCTATTTCATGCACTCAAGTTTGGTGTGGTTAACCTTGAGTTTCTATCTATTGTGTGCTCTTGTGTTGTTAGGGTTGAAGCTGAAGTATTCATTGATAGGTAAGTCATTGCAATGTATGATTTTATGTACCATACTTAGAACAGACTGAAGATGGCGTAATTTTTCTCAGTTCAGAATTTCAAGTCTGGTGGCTTAAAGTATTCTACAACAAGTGGAGGAGTGGAAAACTCTTCTTGTGAAATATTTCTGGACTTTCTCAACTGTGCGAATATCAGATACTTAATGTGGGTTCCAGACTGATGAGCTGTATTCGAGTATTGGTCTAGCAAATGTTTTGTAAGTTAGTAGCATAAGATTACCAGAGAAAAAGCTATGCAGGATTAGGTTAACAACTCTTAATGCCTTTTTGGCTATGTGGTTACAGTGGGCTCTCGCACTTAGATCATTTGAGATGAGCATTCCAAGGTCCTTTACAGAGCTTGGATCATCAACAAGGTCTTGATTATTCAGCTTGTATGAATTTTTTTGCCAATATGTAAGACAGAGCATTTTATTTGTTGAGAGTTTGAAGTTGCCATTTGTTTGACCGATTCTGATACATAGTCAAGATCTTTTTGAAGGGTAGCAGTATTGTCTGTGGATTGAACAGCTGTTACATCCATCAGTCGAAGCTGGAACTTAAAAAGTTACAAAAGCTGGAAGTTAAAAGAGCAGGAATATTATGTGACCTGAAATATTCCTACGCAGCTGCAGAACAACAATGCAAACACCAACAACTCTGTTCAAATTAACATTCATCACAGCACAGCAGTACTAAACGTATCCTGAAAAGAACAGAAATGGCTTTACTCAGGAACGAAGTTACAGTAAAAGATTCCAATTGGATCAATTAAACGAAAGATTTGGCTAGCACTACACCTGGAATTGAGCAGCAAAATCCACCCTCTAGCTTTGGGATAAAGATAAAACAACTTACAGAGTTGGAGAGCTGAAACTGAAACACTTACAAAAATGAAAAACTCTTAAAGAAAAGCTAATGAAATTAGAACATGACAACTAAACCCTTCAACAACTCACAACAACACCTGAAACAATTAGTATATAACATTTCCAACAGAGAACTCACCAAAAAGAACAATGTCCTATACCAAAGATTCAATTATGCCATACCACCCCAAAAATCCCACAGAATCCATCATATGTGCAGTAGAATCCAGCCCTAACCAAATTAAATACAGATGAATGCTGGCAGGATAAGACACCAGTTACTAAAATCTTATGCACTGCCAAATCCACCGAAAAATAACTTGCAAAAAGATGAATTCAGAGGCTACAAGGGGAGAACCCTGAAAAAATGATAACAGCATAATAATACTCCTAGCAGACAAAGGAAATGCACAGTAGTAATTGGATAGAGAAAGACGACGAAAAAAAATTGACAGACCTTACTCCAAGACTCCAACATAAAAAACCCTATAAACACAGACCCAACCACATATCTGGAAATCATAACCAAGAAGAAAATTAATAACAGCCACATAAGCAAAGTAATTCCAACAGACGAATCATCCCAAGAGAAAAATCTTATACTAGATGCCCCAAATTATACGGCCTCCAAAAATACAACACAGAAGGCATACCTCTCCAGACCCATAGTCAGCTCCAAAGGAGCACCATTATAAACCTGCTAAACACTGTAGCAAAACAACTACAGCCCCATGCTGAACCGCAGCTTATATGTACAAAACTCATACCACTGCTTCGAAATGATCAATATGACACGTGGAACAAGAAGATCTGCTTGTAGTTTCGACGTGGTTTTCACTATTCACTCCATAGTCCGATAAAAGAAACTCTTGAAATCATCAAAAATAAATACCAACCAGCTAAAGACCTCAATGGAACTAACAGAGACATTGTCCTAACACAACACATATTTCATACCTACAAAGGACAAAATACATAAGCAAATTGAAGGAGCTCCCTTATGGGAATCACCACTGTCACCCGTCATTGCAACCTGTTTCAGGAAGAATTCGAATCCAGAGCCTTGGCTAATGCCACCACAAACCCAAACTATGCTAAGATACATCAATGACACATTTGTGATTTGGCCCCAGACGGAAAAGAAAACCTAAACAATTTCCTAACACACCTAAACAGACGCACACACCCCCATAAATCAAGTTCACCATGGAAATGGAAATAAAAAACAAACTACCATTCTAGATGATACTAATCTACATAAAGAAACAGATGGCACACTGGGACACACCATATACCAGAGAGAAAACACACACCAACCGCTTACTCAACACCCAATCCACACCACACAGCACAGATAAATTCCGTGGCGAAAACACTAATTACCAGAACCAAACGCCTGGCAGACAAGACACATATAAAGACTGAACTATGCACCCTGACGTAAAATATTTGACAACCAACGGCTTCCACAAAAAAAATCACCAGCTTGATCCACAAAAAACACACCAAGACATAATAGAGACCTAGAGGATCAACAGACCTATGGAACAGCTGTCCTGCCTACATAGAGAGGTACTACAGACAAATCAGTAAGATACTAACACAGGCATCACATCAAGACTGCCTTAAAACAGACAAAAAAATAGCAGCCATCTTATAAAAACCCAAAGACAAAATTGACCTGGAAAACCAAGGCATATACTCGAAGTTCCCTGTGACATCAGTGCGCCGCCATCATAACATGGACAAATGTTTCCATATGTAAATTGGGTTACTCCAAAATATGCAAACTGATGTGGTTAACTAATGTAAGCATTGGATTGGTTCACTAGGAACCAATCCAAATCATCTGAAAAAGGCGCAAAATCAAAACAGCTACCATCTGGCTGCAAGCCGGCAGGCTAGCCTGAATAAAAAGGCTGCCGCGGTTTCAGCCAATTGTCCATTAACTGACTAGTTTTAGAATAAAGACTTTTGTTGTTGGAAACCCGGTCTACCTCATGTTTTTCCGAACAAAGCACTGGCGATGAAGGTGGGATCGTCCTGAACGCAGAAACCTGCGACGCGGTGAGAAGAAATAAAGACGGCGACGAAAATGCCTGGAAACAACGCACCGCCCCACCTTCAATCCCAACGAAGAAGACTGGGATTCCTATGCAGACCGTTTCAAATGAGAGTAATGAGCAGTAATGAGATGAAGGCATCTCAGAGCAGCGTAAGAGGGCTGTGTTCTTAACACACTGCGGACTTACGGTTTTCAAGATGGCAAAGGCTCTGGCAAAGCCCCGAGATGTCAAACAACTACACGTGGCCAGAACTACAACGAATCATGAAAGCCCACTACGCTCTGCGGTGGTGTCGAATTTAATAGAAGCAACATGAATTTTACCGCAGAGACCAGAGAGAAGGAAAGAGACTGTCGCCGATGTTCGTTGCTGCCTTAGACAAATAGGGGGTGAGTGCGATTTCCTGAAACATTGCACGAAGCAATGGAGGGATCGCGTAGTGTTGGGTTTTAAGAGACTCGACCGCACAGAGTAAATTACTCAATCAAGACCCAACATCACCGTAACTCCGAAGCCATCGGCGGAACGCCACAGCCACTGAAGGCCGTGAAGAAATCGGCCTGTCCACATGAAGAAGATGAACACACACAGCGAAGAAACAAACCCAACCAAAGACAAAAAAACAGCCTAACACCACCACCCACTACAAAGGATTATGGCGAAACACCCGAGTCGAGCGAAGAAGACGACGAGGTTCACCGTTTATTCGCGAACAGAAAAAGAGCGCAAAAGAAGGAATTGGCGGGAATGGCGCTGGCTGCGGAGGAAACCATCCCCGAGCCGAATGCAGATTTCTCTATGCATCTGCAAGACATTGCAAGAAACGAGGCATATCGAGAAAGTCTTGCAGGAATATAACAAAAGCTACACGCCCAACGGAACGCAGAAATTCCCCAACACAAACTGAGCCAAAATCGAACTGAGGAGAAAGTGGCAACAAGAGAAGCGAGCCAATACACACCAAACTGTCACTATAGAAAGGCGCTCAGACGGAAAGCGGGAAGAAAGTTAAAGTAACTGTAATACTTGAAGGAAAGCCTTGCAAAATGAGAAGTGGACTCGGGATCCATCCTTTCAATGGTATCTTGGACAACCATAAAACAACTAGTCCCAGGTATCAAATCCAAGGAACTTCAGAAGCAGAAGCAATAACGCTCAAAGACTACCAGGAAACCAAATCCCTGTAGTCGGCATGGGACATTTCAGAGTCGCATACAAACAGTATGTTTAAAGTGTTACCGCTGACCATAGGTCGACAGAGACAGACCAAGCCTCCTGGGTATCGAGTGGTTCGCACCATTGGGATCGGGATGACCGAGAATAGACCGAGTAACTACATACTGGCTGGGAAAGAAGACCTCATCCCAGGAATTCCACGACGTGTCGACGAGACATTGGGCAAGTATCGGGGAAATCCTATCTCCTTTAGTCTAAATCCCCAAAATAACACCGTGGAGACTAAAGGCTAGGCGAGTTCCTTTTGCACTAAAGGCAAAGATAGAGGAACAGCCTAGACAAATTAATAGCCAAAGGGGTATTAGAACCTGTGGACCATGCACAATGGGAAATCCTATAGTCACACTATTAAACCAGACGGATCCGTTAGAATCTGTGGTGACTAAAGAGGCTACCCGCTGAACCACGCATTACAACCAAGCGCATTCCCCGGTGCCAGTAGTCCCAGCATTTGTTCACTCCCTGGGAAGGCAAGAAATTTTTTGCCAAACTCGACCTAGCGCAAGCTTTCAACACGCTCCAGTGGACCAGAGACAGCTAAGCACAGACTATACTGTACTCATAAAGGTGCTTTTAAGTGTAACAGAGAACTCCAATTTGGAGTGAGTGTAGCACCAGGGAGTATTCCAGGAGTCTAATGGAGCGCTCTCTAAATGGCATACAAGGAGTCGTACCATATTTTGATGACGTCTAATCTCAGCCAAAGATAAACTCAACCTTAAAGACAGACATTAACAAGTACTCACTACAATTTAGAGATTCTGGCCTCAAAGTAAATAAAGAAAAGTGTGTGCCAAAAAAGAAATACCGTCGAATTCCCTGGTACTTATAGACGGAGAGAGGTATACATACACCCTACAGACATAAAATTAAGCTATATAAGGAAGCGCCACGAACCAAGAACACAAAACCGACACTTCAAGCATTTCTTGGACTTGATAAATTTTTATTAATGTATTCCTACAAAATAAAGCCACAATAGCAGAACCATTACACCGTCTATTGGACAAGAAAGGAATTTGGACTTGGGGCTATAGAGTGAGAAGAATTCCTTCAAAAATTAAAAATTTGCTAACATCATCAATCGTTTCCATTCAATTAGCAACAACACTGCCATTGAGGGTGATCTGCGACGCTTCGCCATTCAGAGTCGGTGCCATCCTGAGCCACCAACTGCTTGATGGCAGAAAGGCACCCGTCGCATATTACTCAAGGACCATGTCTAAAACTGAGAGAATTACAGCCAACTTGACAGGAGAAGCTCTAGCAATTGTCGCTGCGAGTGAAACGTTTCCACGAGTACCTTACGGGCAGACTTTCAAATGTTAACAGACCACAAACCGCTGTTTGTGGGAAACAACACCAACGCCAGTAATCCTTTCTCTGAGAATGACTAGATGGTCAGAGTTCCTGGCAGCCTATTCCTACACTCTGACACATCGACCAGGGAAACACATTCCCAATTCGGACTCTTTGAGCAGAGCACCCTACCAGCAACCGTGGAAGACCCGGCACCAGCGATGACAGCATACAAATAGAGACTTGCATCGATCTACCCATATCAGCTTATGATGTCGCCAGAGCCATCTGTGAAAGACTCATTGACCGCCCGCGTTCTTAGCTGGGTAGGTAAAGGCTGGCCGGAAAACCAAAAAAACTGAAAACTTTAAACCTTTCCGGACCAGAGAGACTG
>BHFT01036740.1:0-13303 GCA_004320025.1 Laticauda laticaudata | reverse complement strand
ATATTTCATGAATTTTTTTTCTAGTTCTTTTTCTTTGACTCTGGCATCTCCTGGAACAGTGATATCAATAAATTGTAGACTACAGTTTCAACCAACTGTGATATCTGGTGTGTTGTGTTCCAAATGATGATCCGTCTGTATTCCGAAATGCTCATCTCCTAGGACAGACAGCTTGACAAAGACTATGATGTCTAGTTTAATGAAAAAGGACTAGGGTGATAGGACACAATGTTCCAATATCTAAGGGGCTACCACAGAGAAGAAGGGGTCAACCTATTCTACAAGGCAGGACAAGAAACAATGGATGAAAACTAAAGCCCCTGTCACACTGCACAACGGAATGCAAGAGGATGTAAAACGGACCAAAAAAGCTTGCCATCATTCGGTTAACGCGATGTACTCACTGCCTCCATTTTGCTTCCTCTCTATCTGTCCAGCATCCGTTTATTTGATGTTTCATCTGCTCAGAAAGTTTGAGCTGCCCAAACTTTTGTGCGGAAAATGTATCCAATTCGTCCGTTCTGCATCTGCCTACGCCATCCGTTCTGCATCCGTTAGGCATCCGCTATAAATCCGCTAGGCATCCACTGCGCATCCGCGCAACTCGCATCCACTCAGATGCAGGGAGGAAGCGGAACGGATGCAGAACGATGCAGAATGGATGCCTAGGGATTGCAGCATGGAAAACAAAGCATTTAAAACGGAAAAAACGTTCGCAGAGGGGACCTATCTCGGATATTAAGGATGTCTGCAGGATGCCTAGAGGATGCCTAGAGGATGCCTAGGATGGCCTAGAGGATGGCAAAAGGACACCTATACTAGCCTATAAAAAGGGAGCAACACAATCTGGATCTCACTTTCAGAACAAGCAGCCCTGCGGTGCGGACCTCTGCAGCCTTCATCTGCCTCTTCCTCTTCCACAGCATTCAGTCATGTCCACTGTGGATCATAACACAGTCCTTTTGGCAGCCACCATCCTTCTGCAACAGTGCGAAGCCATCTACAGGCTCTGTGAACTCTACTATGGAAGAAAAAAGGGACGGCCAAGAACGTCTGGGTACGAAGATGGTTCACCCAGAAGAGCAGAGGATGGACTGTACAACAAGCCTGATGGTGGAGCTCAGGAACGAAGACACTCAGGGCATTCCAGAACTCATGAGGATGCCTCCAGCCATGTTTGATGAAGTTGTGCAGCGGCTGACACCCAGGTTGACTAAGGCAAACACCATCTTCCGCCCAGCCTGGACCCTGGGCTCAAGGTGGCATCACTCTGTGCCACCTGGCCTCAGGGACCACCTACAGGACATGCAGTACGGCTGGAGGGTGCCACACAACAACCATCAAGCATGTGGTCAGAGAAGTGGTGCAGGCCATCATCGAAGAATACAAGGAGGACTCCTCCAATGCCCTCCACTAAAGAAGGATGGAAGAAAGTTGCAGAGCAGTGGTATCAGAGGTGCGAACTTTTCCAAACACCATTGGAGCCATCGATGGCAAGCACGTGGCCTGCAAAGTGCCAGCCAAGTCGGGGTCCCATTATTTAACTACAAGGGCTTATTCAGCATCATATCCTCTTGCCATGGTCGATGCTGACTACAAGTTCATGTACATCGATGCTCAGGCAACGGGTCATCTTCAGATGCCCAGGTATACAACGCCAGTCACCCTCAAGGAGGAGCTGGGAACGCAACCTCATCGTGGGCTTCCGCAATCCAGACCACTGCCCAATGAACACGCAAGATGTGCCCTACTTCATCGTGGGGGATGACGCCTTCTCACTCAACCTAACCTCATGAAGCCTACACCTCCAAATACCTCACCCGTGAAGAGAGGATCTTCAACTACAGGCTGTCCAGGGCAAGGGGTGTGGAGAACGCCTTTGGCATCCTGGCCAACAGTGTTCCAGGTACTTCTCACCACCATGCAGCATCACCCAGAGACCGTGAGGAGGATCATGGAAGCTTGATGCATCCTGCACAATCTCATGCAACACCGCTACCTCAGTCTTGCAGAAGAGGCTCGTGACCTCCAGCAAGGCAATGGGCGACATGGAGCCTGGGGATGGAGGCAAAGGCCGAAACCTGATAGACACTCAGGATGTGCAAGGCCCCAACAGAGCCTCACGTAAAGGGAAGAAGCAGTGCAACCTCCTGAAAGCACGTGGTACAACTCCCCAGCTGGAGCGGGTGGAGTGGCAAAAGACAGGATTGATAGATGCTTAATGGATTGCGCCGTCCTTCAGCCTGTCTCATCACACTGATGAGATTGGCCAGTGTATGTTGGATGGGGCCTACAATGAACAGGGCATTTAATAAAGAGTTGTGTTTTATGTTGACATGTTGGATGATTGATTATATTGTTATTGATAATAAAGGGCCATAGGTGTGGCACCTGGGAGGGTGGACCATACAGTCCCACTATGCTTGCACTGGAGGTTTATCTATCCCACAGCTATTACCATTCCCCAAAGGTATCCCTGCCCATCCCACTGCTATCTTACCCATCCCACAAGCATGCAAAGGCTTAAACCATTTAAAAGTTTCCAGCAAGGACTTATTAAAAAAACGAAATGAAGCAAGTGTGTGAATCAAAAATAGACTTTATTAACAACAAGCTATAGACAAAATGAGTCTCTGGTCACTCAGTCTCAGGGGTGAAGGGTGCAGTGTGCTGTGGAGCGTGGCTGGTGCTGGAGTGCTTGTCATCAGCTCCTCCAGAAGCAGAAGCAGCAGAAAGCCCCAGCCCCAGAAGAGCGAGCCCGTGCTGCAGAAGCCCAGCAGAACCGGAGTGAGCGTCCGGGGGGCGGGATGGTAGCCCTGTCCCTCTTGCAAGGCGGCAGCAGATGGCTGAGGCTTACTGTGCTTCAGCATGGTTGTGGGTTGCTCGCTGCAGGGAGGCTGGCAGGAACCAAGGCTGCAGGGAGGCTGGCAGGGAGGCAGGCACCAAGGCTGTGAGGCAGGCAGGCACCAAGGCTGGCAGGAAGGCTGGCAGGCTGGCTGGCAGGCAGGCAACAAGGCTGGCAGGAAGGCTGGCAGGGAGGCAGGCACCAAGGCTGGCAGGAAGGCTGGCAGGCAGGCAGGCCACCAAGGCTGGCAGGCAGGCATGAACCAAGGGCTGTCAGGCAGCAAGTCTGGCTGGCAGACTGGCTGGCAGCAAGGCTGATAGGCAGACAGACAGCAAGGCTGGCAGGTAGGCTGGCAGCAAGGCTGGCAGGCAGGCAGACAACAAGGCTGGCAGGGAGGCTGGCAGCAAGGCTGGCAGGGAGGCTGGCAGCAAGGCTTGCAGGCAGACATGCAGGCAGGACAGGCAAGGCAGTCGAGTGTTCTGGAGAGCAGGTCTTTTCCTCTGAATATTGACCTGCTTCCGAGCTGCTTCCGTTAATCGCGGGGCTGACGCAATGCGATCCTCCCGCTATGGCGCAATTAACGCTGTGCATCCACTAGGCTTCACGTGTGCATCTGCTAGACTTCCGCTCTGCATCCGTTTCATCCGCTGTGCATTCGCTCTGCATCCGCTGTATCTGTTCCACGTCCGCTTTGCTGAGGCCCCCGGAAGCCTGCGGATGTGCATCCGCTCCCATGCCTTCCATCCACTAGGCTTCCGTTCCGCATCCGCTTTCCATCCGTCCTGCGGTCTCCCCCCGTCCGTGTTATCCGCTCTGGTTATGCAAATGTTTGCCCCTTTTGAGAGTGAGATAACAACGGATGGAACATTTTGCTCGTCCGTTGTGTCCGTTTTGCATCCGTTGGGCAGTGTGACAGGGCCTTAATTAAGGAGGAACCAACTCATAATCAAGGAGAAATTTCCTGACAGTTATAACATTTAATCAGTGGGATGATTTGTGGGAGTTTTGGTGCTCTCTGAGCTAGCTTGATTTCTTGCAGACATTTCATCACCCTAACTAGACAACATCATCAGTAAACTGTTTGCTTATATTTTATATTTAAAGTTTATATTTTTTTTTATATTTTGTTGACTTGCCTGTTTGTTGACAAAGTTTATATTTTGGTGACTTGCCTGTTTGTGTGCGTGGGGACAGCCTTAGAGATTTTTTGGTTGGACTGTTTACTGATGGGTGTTTAGCAGTTTCTTGATTGGGATGTTGCCTTCTTAATTTTTGGTCTGAAATTGCTCTTGGAATTGATCTATGCTGATAGCAATAGCACTTATATTCCTCTTCACAATGCTTTACAGCCCTCTCTAAGTGGTTTATAGAGCCAGCCTATTGCCCCCAAGAATCTGGGTCCTCATCTGATCGACCTCAGAAGGATGGAAGACTGAGTCAACCTTGAGTCTGGTGAGATTTGAACTGCCAAATTGCTGGCAGCCAGCAGTCAGCAGAAGTAGCCTGCAGTACTGCACTCTAACCACTGTGCCACCACAGCTCATGATCTGAATGCTAATTTCTTTATGGAGAGGTGCTGGAGTCTTTTTGTTCTCTTTTGGGCTTGTTGACTGTCTCTTTTGCATAATCCATGGATGTTGCTAATGTCTACATGTCTATTGATGGCTGATTTGCCAGAGTGCCAGGCTTCTAGAAATTCCCTGACATTTTTTGGGATTTGCCCTAGTGACTTGCCTTCAGAAGTTATGGGTGCTCCAACACTAGAAGTTTTCAAGACGAGATTGGACAACCATTTATCTGAAATGGTATAGGGTTTCCTGCATGAGCAGGGGGCTGGACTAGAGGACCTCCAAGGTCCCTTGTAAGTTGGAGTCTAAAGTCCCTTGTAAGTCTAGACAAACAATAGTGATATTAAAAAGAAGGTCACTGTGGTTTTGGAATTAAACCTTATCCAATGGTGTCCCTATTCCACCTGTGTGGGTGAAAGCCATTTATTGCTGTTTTCTAGTATTGAGAAGGAAAGTTCATGCTGTCATTGATTGACCTTTAGAAAGAAAAATGTAGCAGGCTTATGGGTAATAAGAAAACAATGATTTCTTTTCTTTATAAGATAGTAGACTTTCTCCTTTAGAGCCTATGGCATGGTTTCACTTTAAAAAAAAATCTATCATAACAAAAGTATATTATTATCATGCCTATCTTCTCAGTAAACCTCAGTTATTAAGAAATAGAAGTCCTTCTTCACAATAATTAATTATCCAGAGAATGGCTGATCAACTGTTCTGGTAGCCTGGTGGCCATCTGTATTTTACTTTGCAGATTCTCAACCAGCCTGTGCAAGATTATTTTTGCCTAGGTCCTAAATATGTGTTCCTGGGTATCCATCTGCAATGGAATTTAAAACTGCTACAAAAGTAACCTTTGAAAATATTTTGATGATTCTACAGTATTGGCAGACTCACCCTATAGTCTTTGAAGAACATATTTCTTTGACTCACTCACATATCTACTGCAGATATAGAATTCCTCTACTTCTAACCACAGCATAATAAATGTATGTGACTTGTATATCCTTCCTTCCTCCCTTCCTTCCTTCTTTCCTCCCTCTTGTCTCATTCTCTTCCCTTGATGTGATCACACATGAGGCAATCTTAAAACATGTAAATTCTGGAAATCCAAAGGTGGAAAAAGAAGCAGCTAAGTAGACAGAGTAGAAATTTTAAAATGTCTATCTCAGAGTTATTTGTTGGAGTCGAGATTTTCTGGAACGCTGACAGAATGGTTGTAAGTCAAGGACTACCTCTATTCACATTTGCAAAGTTTCATGGCTGGATTTATTTTTCTTCTTGGGTTGTTCTACTCTGTCTACTATAGCTGTCTACTTTAGGTGCTTTTTCAGGAGGCACCTGGACTATCTTGCTTTTTTTTTTAATTTGAAGATGTTTTTATTTGAAGACATTTCACTTCTCATCCAAGAAGCTTCTTCAGCTGAAGAAGCTTCTTGGATGAGAAGCTAAATGTCTTTAAAAAAAACCAGGAAAGTCCAGTTGCTTCCTGAAAAAAACACTTTTGGGATAACCATGATCTGGATAACTGAGAATATCTACAGACCAAGAGCAATGGCTATTATGTTGTGTTCTTAAATGGAAATAGGGTTAAAAGTGTGTCTCTGCAAGATCATACATGAATCTACTCAACCCACGGATGTTCCCTGAAAGATGTTTCATCAACTTCTAGGTCAAGGTATTTCCAGGTTTATTCTGGAGGAAAACATCTCCAACGTCTTGCCCTCCTAGATAAAGCATGAGGTATTTGAGTCATAAATTTAAAATTAATAAAACAGGCATAAATCGATGAGCCCCCATGGAACTGGGGGAGGCTAATTAATTGATTAGACACAAAGCTTGCTGAACAGATTGTTCAAACATTTGAAACCACCCACATTGCTGTTCCATTAGTTTGAAACGAGGAGACCATACTACATGATGTACAGTATGGTTGTCTAGTAACTACGTAGTCACTTCAGGCTTTCATACCTGTAAAGAACCATTGGCCTATAGGATTTGGATTTAGCAGAGTGGACTTGATTTGTCCTGTATTGTAGATGGATCTTCACACCAATTCCATAGGCTCCTTGGCTTGGAGAGAACCTGTTGTAGCCCACCAGTGGCTAGCGGAGCTGGCAGCAGAGTCAGACAGTGAGGAGGTTGGGGAGGAACCTGGGCCAGTCCCGGAGGCTGAGGAAGGCTCAGACAAGAGCTCTGCATCAGAGGCAGAGACGGGGCCAGGGCAGGCCAGCAGTTATCAGCTGCCTTTGAATCAGACAGCCATGAGGAGGAGGAGAAGCTGGAGCTGGTTCCCAGTCTACACATGCTCAAAGCTGCCAAAAGAAAAGAACAATTATGAACTAAGGGTCGACATGGGAGTAAGGCCACAGGTGGATGGTGAATGGCCCCTCCCATAGGGGTTAAAAGAGGAGCAAAGGGGGAGGGGGCTTTTGCAGGAAACAATTTGTTCATTGCAGAAGTGTGAAGATCTATCTGTGCATTTCAGAGATTCTGTGCTGAGTCCTTCCTTGTCAGCACTGCATTTGAAAATATTTACTTGGCAGGCTAGATAATGTCTGTGCTCCTAATTAAGACCCTTGAAAGACTGTTTGCCAGGCCTTTGGCTGANGCCTTTGGCTGAAAGTGAATGCAAGAAATTCACCTTCATTTAATAAAAGGGGTTTTGCCAGGACAAAAAGTCTGCTTAGTGCTTTTTGGGGAAGCCTAGGTCAGAACAGCACCTTGGACAGAATTATAGGTCATCCTCAGCTTACAACAGACCATTTAGTGACCATTTGAAGTTACAATAGAACTGAAAAATGTGACTTGTGATGATTGGTCACAAAGATTACAGCCTCCTCATGGTCACGTAATCAAAATTCAGATGCTTGGCAACTGGCTCATGTTTACGACAATTGCAACGTCCTGACATCATACAACCTCTTTTTGTACCCTTCTGAAAAACAAAGTCAATGGAGAAGCCAGATTCACTGTTACAACTGACACGATTCACTTAATAACTGTGGCAATAATGGCTGTAAAATGAGGCAAAACTCATTTAGCAATTGTCTCACTTAGCAAGACAAATTTTGGTTCAATTGTGATCATAAATCAAAGACTACTTGTAGCATTCCAAGCATTAAGAACAAGAGCGAAGGGCATTTCTCTTCCTGCTGGGCAAATTTATATGCAGCTCATCACACAGTGATACGGTGAGGACAATATGCAAATCCAACTGGTATTAATCCTTTGCAAAAAAGCTGCACTGAAGCTATCAGATATTAAAGTTACTAATTGGTATTATTTCATATTCCGTAAATATAACTCTGGAAAAAAAGTAAATTAAAAACACGCATTAGAAAGAAGAAGAAAAACACCTATCTTTTGTATGCAAGGGAGAGTAGAAGAATGTTTTTGAAAGCAGTTAATTCACTCCCGTAAATATTCAATATTCTCATTGTTGTCAGCAATGTACCGATGGCAGCAAACATAACATTTTCCAGCTTTCGTGTTTTATTTAGTTCTACCATTTCTCATTAAATAGTCTTTGAATGCTTCTCTTTGAAGTTTCTTTTCAGCAACTAGCGAGATGCAATGGAGAATCTCCTCAGCATTCTAATCAAAGACATGCAGAGCATTTGAGCAGCCACAAAGAGCAAAACTTCTTTAAAATGAGACTTATTGTTCACCCATTCATACTTGTGGCTGAACTCGATGGGCCTTTATCTCATTAGAAGCATGAAACTTCAAGAAAGGGTAATTGCATCATCGGTCTTTTAACATAATTGTCCTTCCCATTACTTTCTAGTTTAATTTAATATTTTCTTGGGTTAGCATCATACCAGTAGTCCGAACCAATTGCCATGGTACCCTCTTATTGAGAAAGGCTTGTTCTGTGAATTTATGTATTGTTGGAAACAGCGTTGGGTTCTTTTTTCTGTTTTCTTCATATGCCAAAGCAGAAAGCTTAATTTGCTGTGCAAGGAATTGTTAAATGTTGCATTAGAACTTTGCAACATGCTGACACATTTTTTTTTTTCAACTTGTCCCAAGGATTGTTGCTGGTATCACTGACTGGATTTTTGAAAGTATTCTTATTTGTGAGTATCCATTCTAATTAGCTTCATTTGCAATATATTAAAGTGTTGTGGATAATTTTGCAGGTGGGGCTTTATGGAACTCATGAACATACCTTGTTAAAGCATGAAGTACCTATAGCATTAATTCCTTTGTTAAATTTATACAACCCCCTTGAAAAAAAAAACATGGAGAATTGGGCAAGTCAGTCTAAGCTTCCGGATGCTGAAGCCTGTCCTAGGAAACATCTCATCTTTGATCTCTGACATTTATTTGTATTGATGGTTCAGATTGTTAAATTCTGAAGTTAACTTGCTAGGGGGGACCAGATGTTTGAAGTGATTATTCAATATTTATTTATTTAAACAATTTAGGTGGCCACCCTTCTTGTAAAATGTAGCTATGGTGACTGAACATAGCAAAAACAAAAAATAATGCATTGATCATAAATTCATTGTCTGGCAGCATGGATAGAAGAACTCAGGAGACATCTAAATGACCTACTTGGAGAACATAAGACCATTACATTCTCCTAGAGTTTAACCATACTTAGAAGCCCTAGCAAAAACCATGACAGACATCTAAATCACAAAATACAGTATACAGAAAGAACTCACATATTCTATCATGTCATTTCTTCACCCTCCAAAACAATCAAAGAAGAATTATTGCATTACTAATGAACAAGGGTATCGAATTAAATGATACACCAGACAAGTAAGCTTCTGCATGGAAAATATCAAAATGATCAATGAACATTTTTAAACACTATTCCAACACTCTGTGCACATTCATTGAAGGAGGATGAAAAAAATTGTGGACGTTAGACTAGACATACCTAGTTCCTTCAATTTTTCATCATATGATTCAGCCTCTACAGTTCTGATCTTTTGTATACCCTCTTTAGGATCTCAACATCATTTTTGTACTGTGTACTAATTCTGCTTTGATTGCCTCTTCACACATGGTTACAAGGGATTTTCTCCCTCTTCCTCTGTCTCTCTTCCTTCCTTTCTCTGGCCTAATATGGAACATCAGATGATATTAATGGTGTCCACATTCAACTAAAATGAGATAAAATTATTTAAACAATAGAGTTTTGCCTTTCAATATCTCTGGGTCACCTGTATTTCTCTAGTGGAACACACACATGGATGCACCCCCACACACATGCACTAAGACAATTGTTAAGACCATATGTTTACATAATAAATTATGTATTGAGTGATTAACACAATTAACCCCTAGATGGAAAATGCCTACCCACCCAATCAATAGAAAATAAAACTGAAATTTTGAATGTTTGAGATCATTTATCTGAACTGTTGATGTAATAATATTCACTGCAACATTGTGATATGACATATGTCTACATGTCTACCACCTTGCTACACAAATACAAAAGTCAAAATACAAAATACTTTGTGATGTTACAGAGCATATTAATTCAAGTTGACATTGTGATTAAATGTAGATATCTTTGTGTGGAACAGCAAAGTGATGATAATTATGTTAGAAATCAAACCTGTTGGATGTTAAAGCCTGCTTTCCTTTCCAAGGAAATGCATTATTTATAAAAGGTAAGTCAGCTCATAGCCAATTTAGCATAGGTTAACAGTCAAATGCTCACAGTAGCAGAGTATTTGACCTCTTAGCCTCCTAATGAAGCAAAACATTGATGTATCCTAAACTTCAGACTAGCAGGAAATATTGTAATTTATGATAAATGCACATATAATGTCCTCTGGGAACTGGAACTACATTCAAAGGAACTGTTATATGCTAAAAGGTAAATTAGCTACTGATTGAGTCAACAATAAATAGAATAAAAGTTTGCCCACCATGACTCTCAATTTCATTCCAACTTATTATAGTGTAACCATTGTTCTTTGCAGGTGGGCTTTAAGTAGTTATCTACTCATCTGACATAGCAGAGGGGTAGTAAAAATCACATTTTCTATAGGTAGATAAATAAATCAAATAAACCATCTAAACTGAAGAATGTTTATTATTATAGAAACAAAAATGTGAAATCACAGCTGCCAGTTCTGGTGTTGGCTTTTATACACTCTGAATTCTTCCCAAGAACCTCGGATGTCATTGACTTTGTGTGTGTGTGTGTGTGTGTATGTGTGTTTATGCAGCTCAGCAGTGTGGCCTTTTGTAATTGTCAGGTGGAAATGTTGTCATTGTTCACATTTTCTAAGTGTGATATTAGATTTATTAGTATGGCATGCAGTGACTGAAACACTTGAGACTACCAAGGCCAGCTTATGCCATAAGCTTTCAAATTTTGTTGTAGATCTTGATACTTTGACATTGTCTCCAGTTCTTCATCTTCCATTCTACTATCTCCTGGTATTGCCATATTACTTGTTCATACATTCTTCTTTTTAACCACAGTTATACCCAGTGTATTATGAGCTGTTTTATAACCCACTAGATATATTCAGAAATCCCAAAATATTTTAACGTTCCAACATTATATCTTTCCAACATTTTTGTTGTGGTTGTTGTTGTCATTACTGGTATATGGTAACTTTTAAAGGTGTTCCAGTGAATCGTTTTGGCTGTGTTAGGTTGTTGTTTATAATGAGTTTCTGCAAACTTCTTACACAAGCTGAGTATATGATCTCCTGTTTCTCCTGCCTTGTTGCACAATCTGCACATTGAAACAAACATTTAATGAATTTTCAATTCTGGCCTTGATTACATTCGTGTGAATAGCTTGTTCTTGAGCAGCCAAAACCAAGCCTTCAGATTCTTTTTTGAATATTCTCTTTGTAAGCCATTGTCAGGTTTTATTTTTTATCCATGTTCTGCTTGATGTTTTGTAGAAGTTGACGATGTAATTTTTGTCTTTTCCAATTTCTTTTCTTGTTATTACATTATTTGATAATCATGGGGTTTTTTTTCTCTTGCACTCTCATTAACTTGCAATTTTTAACTTGTATCAATGCTTATTCTTGGTTGTCTCTGATGTAAACAGCTAATTCACACTTCTTTGACAATTCGTTTGACTTAAGTAAATGTCTGACTATATTTCTGCATGGTAGAAATATAATCCATGAATATGTCTGCAGGGATGTAATGCACAGGAGAAAATCATCATATATATTTTTTTCATTTGTTGGTCCAAAAGTCAAATATAGGTTGTGTCCAGATCCTCCTCCTGCTCCTCCTCCTCCTCCTCCACCTCTTCCTCCTCCTCCTCCTCTTAATATAGTTAATACAAATTTGCAACATATTTTATATTCTTTCAAAATGATCTTTTCTTTCTTTCCTCCTCCTCCTCCTCCCCTCCTCCTCCTCTCCTCCTCCTCCTCCTCCTCCTCCTCCTCCTCCTCCTCCTCCTTCTTCTTCCTCCTTCATAGAGCACAATTTCACTAAATAAATCCTAGGTTCACTGTAAATTCATTGGAAATTGCCAAAATTTCCTAATCTCCTATTTCCCCCAAGCTGTTATTAGTAATTTCTTCACAAAAACATTGCTGCACATTTAAAAGCAAGCAAGCCATACAATGTAATTTTATTATCTTTTCTCACTGAATAAATAATAATGTAATTAATTAACACAGTATTAGGTTGTACTGGATTGTTGACAAGCACAATCTGGTAGAGGAAAATCCTAGTATACAGGAGTAACAAATATTGGAGCAAGCAGGAAGAGGCGATAATGTTCTAACTTAAGAGTAAGAAATTCAAAAGCACAAAGATAGTGAGTGACCCTAGCAAGTTACTTAAGATAAAAACAACTCAAACAAAAAGAAGACAAATGTGTAAACACTCTATTTTCCCAAAGAGTTTTGATTCTTAAACTAAACTACTGCCATTACACAATTAACATATACAGTATAATGTCAATTCATAAAGCATTCCTGGCTTGCTCTCAATTTGCCATAAGAAGGGGGGGGGGGAGATCTAATGGAGCAGTTTGTTTCTAAGCACATTCCACATATACCTTTATCCAGATTCTCAAGTTACCAAGCTCAGTTGGAGAGGTGTGTTTTCCACAGCCTGTGAAAGTGCTTTGTTGGAGAATGTGATTTATGACACACCCTGGGAGGAGGGGGGAAACAGGGTCATAGGTGAACAGTAAATTACATAGGGTAGAGCCAACTGCACTTGGGAAAAGTGCCAACATGTTGCTTCTAATAAACAATTGGATTTCTTTTGAAACTTGGCTCGAGGCTCATGAAATAATTGCAGCATCCACAGGAACCCTGGCATATGATTTGTTTCATTCACATGTTTGTATTAAATACCTATAATTTTAAAAAGTAGCAGATCCAAAGCTACTGATGTAAGATGAAAACTTTTAATAATTTAGTTTAATAATTTTTGATTGTATAGTATTGATTTAATAAAAGGTCATTGAGTTACTAAATTCTAACCAAACCCTGATTTTATTGCTTTTGAATTTAATTTTACATTTGGATACTTTCCCCCACCTCACTGGAGACAATTTATACAAAGTCAGAAATAAACATGCTATAATATATGAAAGAATTTTTTTTATATTCATAGTATCATAAATGATTACACAGATAATGATAAAAAATAGAGGTTCTGAGTAAAAATAAAAGCAGCAGAACAATTAAATGTAAATATAAGTGTAATCCACACTCTATGAATAAATACATTATTTATTCATCCAGAGAATAAAATAAAATCACCTTTGGAGATTTCCTGGCTGCAAATGACTTTCAAGCAGAGGTTAAAAATAGGACCTACTCATTATGTAAAGGCCCTGTCCAACTGGCTGACGGATGCAAAACGTATGCATAAAGGACACAGCGGATGAGCAAAATTTCAGGGGTGGCTCCATCCGTTG
>BHFT01036739.1:0-106908 GCA_004320025.1 Laticauda laticaudata | reverse complement strand
GGTATTAGTACTTCCCTTGATCTTGATTGTATCCCTCTGTTAATACAATTTAGGATTACATTAGCTTTTTTGGCTGCCGCTGCACACTGCTGGCTCATATTTAGCTGGTTGTCCACTAAGACTCCCAAAATCCTTCTCACAGTTACTGCTATTGAGCCTGGTTTCACCCAGTCTATATGTGTCCTTTTGGTGTTTCTTGCCTAAGTGTAGAAGTTCAGTTTTCTCTACGTTGAGTTTCATTTTATTGGATACGGCCCAGCGTTATAGTCTGTCAAGATCCATCTGGATCATGAGCCTATCTTCTTGGGGGTTAGCTATTCCGGCCAGCTTAGTATTATTTGCAAATTTGGTAAGTTCCCCTTCTATTTCCTCATCTAAGTTGTTAATGAAGATATTGAAGAGTACTGGGTTAGAGGAAATAATGGTGGAACAAATTGAATTCAAACCAGAATTCTTTTTACTGGGGATATTTAATTGACAAATTTCTAAAAAAGTCAGATATATAATACTGCACATTCTTACTGCAGCCAGAATAACCTTTGCACAGTGTTGGAAACAAACAGACATTCCAACAGAGGAAATGTCAGAAACATTTCAACATGTCAGAAAATAACAGCCTGTGCAGAGATGGACAAGTTAATCTTAGCACTTAAGGAAAAAGAAACATCAGAACATTATAGAAGCTGGGAATACTGGTATGACTGGATAGAACAAAAATAGAAAATATATTAAACACCGTAAAATGTGAAACGTAGTAATTATATACTCTCAATAATATGTATTTGTAAATATGTCACCAATATTGATAACAAACAAGGAACCATAGACTGACGATAATAGAATTGATAGGTTTTTTTAATCGTTTCTTTTTCTTTCTGTGTGTTGTGTATGTGTTTGACATTTTAGTTGTATAATAAATAAAGTTTTTTTCTTTTTTAAAAAAGAAGAGTATTGGGCCTAAGACGGAACCTTGTGGCACCCCACTGCTTACTTCCCTCCATGTAGACTTAGACCCATTAAGGGCTACTCGTTGAGTACAGTTTGCCAGCCAGTTGCGAGTCCATCTCGTGGTAGAGCTATCTATTCCTAAGAAGTAGGTTGTGGTCTACTTTATTGAATGCCTTGCTGAAATCTAAATATATTATGTCCACAGTATTTTCCTGGTCTACTAATTTAGTCACTGTGTTGAAGAATGAAATAAGATTGGTTTGGCATGATCTGTTTTTAACAAACCCTGTTTTTAACGAACAAAGCAGCATCCCTCCCATTCTCTTGGCCTTTCAGAAGAGTTTGGAGATGGGGCTCTGCTGAATCACAGGGGACTCCACACACAATCTTGGGATTGGCTACTGTCTTAAAAAGCCCACCACCACCTAGAATACTAAATCCAGTTTTGGTCACCATACTATAAAAAAAGATGTTGAGACTCTAGAAGGACTGCAGAGAAGAGCAAGCAGGAAGGGGACTGGTGGCTAAAACATACAATGAACGGTTGCAGGAACTGGGCTTGGCTGGTCTAGTGAAGAGAAGGACCAGGGGAGACATGATAGTCATCTTTCAATATTTGAGGGGCTGCCACAGAGAGGAGGAAGGAGTCAAGTTATTTTCCAAGGCACCCGAAGGTCAGACAAGGAATAATGGATGGAAAATGAACAAGGAGAGATTCAACCTAGAAATAAGGAGAAACTTTCTGACAGTGAGAACAATTAACCAGTGGAACTGCTTGCATTCAGAAGTTGTGGGAGCTGCATCATTGGAAGCTTTCAAGAAGAGACTGGACTGCCATTTGTCAGAAACTGAGTAGGGTCTCCTGCTTGGGTGGGGAGGGGGGGCTAATCTGTTAAAAATGTTTTTAATTCAAGTATTCTATTCTTGTCTTAACTGCCACCTACTGAATATGACTTTTATAGGGTTTTTTTGTTTTGAATTATATACTGTCCAGAGTTGCTCTGTGAATGAGATGGGTGGATATATAGATAAATAAAACTACACTCCTCTCACATTCTAAAAAACCCAAACGGAATCAGGCAACACAGCTGCCCCCAACCTTACCCCAATCCAGCTTACTCCCCTATCTTCTTCCCAACCCTCTGACAAGGCATTTACACCATATGCAGTTCACATGTAAAGACAAATTTAGCCTCCACAGACATTCCCAGAGAAGCACCATTGTAAACCAAATTATAGTTTCTAAGATTTTATAAAAGTGGAGGAGCTTTAGAAGCTGACTGTCAGGACTCCAACAAATCCACCCCCATTCAAATCATAAGTCTCTAGCCGCGTATCTCAGAGAAAATAAAATTGATTTATTAGAAGTGGCCATGTTGGTGTTAGCTGGATGCAGCCGATACTAAAATACATCATTCATTTCCTCCTTGACCCTGATCTCCCCCCCCCCCCATGTATATTCTCCAATGGAACACATCCATAGCCAAGAGTCATCAATCATGCTCTCCAGTAATATTGCGCTCCAACTTTGCACTGCCAAGACAATTATCTAGGCACTTCAGGAATGCACTGTTTACCCTCATTCCCTTTTTCTGGCAGCTAAAAAGACCAAAGGAGTATCTTTTTAGTTGACACTGAATTGATATAATTCATACTTATGTATGATTTAGCAGTATCTCAAAAATGTATCCAATCTATTCTCTTTCTTTTTTGTGTGTGTCAACTCACAAGAGTTTGTAGCTGCTCATTTAGTCTTCGTTGACTCTGGATAATAAGGAATTTTAACTTTCAAAGCAATAACATAGTGACTGAGCGACAGGATGTGACTTCATACCTCTTTGTTAGGATATGTTGTCTTAACTTCTGCAGCCATTTCAACTCCAGCAGAACCACCACCTACGATGACTACCCGCTCAGCTTTTTCCACCTTTTAGGACCCAAAAGAAAAAAAACAAGATGGAGTCATACTGTTCAGGATTCCATAATACATGGCTTCAGAGAGGCTATTTCAACAGGAATCATTTCTCTAACCAGAAAGAGAACTGATACTTAAGAAATCCTTGGCAGCTTTGATCAAAAAGCTTTTTTCTTCATTCAGGATATATTGTTTATTCCTGTGATTGTGAACCTATGAGCCATTTGTTCGGGCACATGAGCACCAGCCAAACTTACCTGCACTGTGCATGTGCATCCCTCCTAGCTGATTTTCAGCCTGTTTGAGGCCGTTTTGGCCTCCCATAGGCTCAAGGGAAGCCTCTGCAGCCTTTGGAGGCTGAAAAACTGGACTTGTTTCACAACTTTCCGTATTTCCAGAAATACTGGAAGTGCCAAAATCGGCCCATATTTCGGCCTCCAAAGGCTGCAGAGGCTTCCCTCGAGCCTCTGGGAGGCCAAAAATTAGCTGGGAGGTGCGCGCATGCACAGTGCAGGAAAGGGTGGTTGCCGGCATGCACGCTTTCGGCACACTACAACAAAAAGTTTCACTATCACTGGTCTATTCTATGTTCAACCAAATGATCCAAAATTTCCAAGGCAAACTTTGGGTATGCCTAGCCTGCTTTTTCTCACAAATTCTAACTGCAAACATTATGATCCTCTTTATACAAATAGGGAGGGGGTGTTGCATTAGATTAGTCCTGTCTCTGTGTAGTTGCACTTACAGCTTGACTATCTTAAGTGGTTCAAACTGATAATAGTTACACTGGAGACAATAGCAGAATTGATATGATGGATAATATTTCATCTTGTCAGTAATAAAATTGGTCTTCCTCACTTCCACATACCAAGGTGGCATCTTCAGCATAAATGAAGTATGCTGATATGATACAAGCTTGTATGTACTCGCCCAGAATAAAAGCTCAGTGGTTTCAATGCAACTTACACAGACTACTGTCAGCTGCAAGCAATCAGAGCCACTCGTGAATAACTAAAGTCAGTAACTCTATTAATAATCTACCACTTCTATTGTAAGAATCCCCCCTTGCCTTCCCCTGGGAATGACCAGATAAGGCTTCATGGACCTTGAAGAGTTCAAGCTTAAGTCACTTGTGACTGCACAAGGATACCAAGCTAGGTCCTTGCTTGACCCTTCCTTCCAGCCTGGCTGGCAATTTCTCAGACCCAGGGAGTTTTCCAGGTTGAGTAAAATTAGATATATTGGCTTTGGGTTTTGTTCTTTTCTTTGATTTTGTATGGTTTACAAGTAGTCCTCAATTTGCTACCACAACTGAACTTAACATTTATGTTGTTTGGCCCTATTTCTTACAGTTGTTAAGTGAATCACTGCAATTTTCAAGTTGTTAAGTGAATCCTGCTTCCCCATTGACTTGATTGTCAGAATGTCGCAAAAACAATCACATTTGGTTTCCATTTGGTTCTAGCATCTGCTTGCCACTGTCGTATCCACAGCAGACAACGAGAAGTGATGTTGGAGGCCAGGGCCCTGGAGGAGAATCGGGCTGCATGCAGGGAGGAGTCGGCCGCTGAATTCAGCAGCCGCCACTAGTTTGTTGATGTCCTGATGCATTCTGATTTCCTCAGGGAGAATCCTAGCTTGTAATTGGCAAAGCCAGAGAAGGGATATCCTAGTGAAAAAGGAGGTGGGTGCAGCTACTTTAACCGCCCAGGCGTTAGCCTGGTGTGTTCTGTGGAAATTTTGTTCCACCTTGTTGTCCTCTGCCTTAAGGGACACTGCAACCGTCATAAATATGAACCAGTTGCTGGGCATCTGGATTTTGATCACGTCATCTTAGGAATGCTGCAATGGTTGTATGAAAAATTGTAATGGTTGTATGAAAATAAAATATTTTATTTTATTGTTTTACAAATGAAAGCAAATATATGTGTCTCAGGATAGCAATGTGAGATTAAATTTAGGTTGGTCACCATTTTTTTTTTAGTTTGATGTCCATAGTTCAGAGTCACGATTACATGAATTGAGTGACTGTATACATTTTCTAAGCTGAATTTTGATTAATTTAATTTCCTTGAATATTTCAGGCACTACAGAACTTGACTTCTGTTATGAAACAGATAATCTTCTGCTACAGTTCCACCTACATGTGTTGAGAAATAGCCTGTAAATTCATTCAAAATAGTTTATCTCCAAGTTAGCAAACATTATAATTAAAAACACTGTAATTACTTTAAGTAACCTTTCTCTTTCCCATACAATTGATACATTTTATGTTACCTTTATTCATCATAATGCTCCTACTTAAAAAAATAAATTCCTTTTCATGGATGCCACTAAACAAGCTGTTTTGAGAATATTTAAGCATAGTTCATAAACTGATGGGAAAAAAATGGCAAATTTTCAAGTGAGGTGGGCAGAAGTCCAATTAAATTTTTTATAATAGTAGCAGTAATAATATTACTAATATGCTAGCAATCTTAACCACAGGCCAAGATTCTTATCTGCACGGCGAATGAGATGAGGTGGCTAATTTGAAAGCCTAAGTCATACTTTTTAAAATATATTGCTGAACAAAAATGTGATTGGAATCAATAACAAGCATTATATAAATACCATAAACCAACCACAGATGGTCCCTCCCAAGAAATTAACTAATACACACTTCACAGGAAAACAAAAGCAACAAACACCCCTTTCACTTCTACCAATCATACTCACCTCTTTCACCATGTTCTCATAAGCCTGAATAGCCATCCGCATATTAATAAGTTCGTTAAACTTCCCAGGAAAAGGCCCTTCACTCCCAGTAGCAAGGATCAGATGAGAAAATGAAAGCACCTAAGAAAGAATATCAGAATGAAGTTGTAGTTGTTGCAGAAGTTGTGTAGTCTCTCACTAGTAACACATTTAATTTTACAGGCACTCACTTTACCATCGTTCAATAGGACCTGATGTTTCTCCAAATCAATCTCAACTACTTTGCCTTGCTGGAAACTGTCTTTGAAGGTCTCAGAGAAGGAGATAAAGGTTTTTTTTGCAAATCCTACAACATTATTCAGGAAAAAAAAAATGGTTCAGTAGTACTTATGAAAGAACAGGGAGTCAAGGACCTCCACAAAACTTTTAACACATCTAAAGTGTGCGGATTCTTGAATTTTCATACCTTAAGCCTCATCAATCAATACTGTGGAAATAACAACAAACACTCTTAATGAAAAAATGTATCAGCACTGTTTGCACATTTATGCTACGCTTTCAAGGCATAAATAAAATCAGAATAAATAATTAAAGTGTTCCACCTAGATAACTTTTTCTCAGTCCTACTAGTGGTATAAGTATTCCTATTTGAAAACCACTGGTCCAATCTACACAAATAAATGGACTTTTTGCTACTTTAATTTGCCTTGATATTTCATTTGTTTTCCACAATGTTTGAGAACCATCAAATGTATCCCATGACGCCAGAGGTTACCTAAGTGCTCTGTTATTCTGTACTCTATTCTGTTTGTATGAACACTGAGAGCAGATGCTTGTGTGAGGAGGCAAATTCCTTGTGTGTCCAATCACACTTCATCAATAAAGAATTCAATTTCGATTTCTATTCTGTATTTTCACAAGATGGACTTTCCAGTATTCGGGATTACAACCATATTGATTGGAGGCAAAGGATACAGGAACTCCTTGACTTACAACTATTTCTTTAGTGACCATTCACAGTTATAATGGCACTGAAAAAAGTGGCAAAATTGTTTTTCACACATAACTGTTGCAGCATCTTCATGAAGCCGGAGATTACCCGAAAGCAAAGTTTTATCCTAATTATCCTAAAACAAAGTTTTCACCAGCTGGTGCCTTCCAAATCTCTGGGATTGCAAACATATCAGAGTCAAAGGAGATTATGATTCGATATATAAACACAAGACCGTCCCAAACTGGGAGAAAGACAGCTCAGGAGAAACAAAGGAAATCCCACACGAAAAGTTACCACTCAGTACAGAAGCCCGCAGAGCAGCCACATTGTGATGGAAGGAATCTCTCATGTCCACCAGGATGAAGGGGATCCCCCAATCCTGCAGGAGGCGGGCAGCTTCCATTCCTCCAAAGCCGCCTCCAACTATGACCACATGGACAGAATCATCCACAGAGACCTTCGACCCCATCCTGAATCACACAGCAGCAACTGAAAGAGAAGGAAAGAGACCGAGATGTGGGATCATCGCTTGCATACGCCTTCTAGCTCAGGGGTCTCCAACCTTGGCAACTTGAAGCCTGGAGGACTTCCACTCCAGGCTTAAAGTTGCCAAGGTTGGAGACCCCTGTTCTAGCTGATCTAGCCATTGGCTGAGTTTACTCCTGCGTAGTATGGACTCCACCATGAGGTTCATCCTCCACTATGAGGTTTGGGGTATGGGGTTCTGGGTGTGCCACCAAACCAACCAACCAACCAATGATGGTTTACTGAAGAAACTAGACCAGACGTGTACAAGACCATGGGGGAGGAGGGTCAAGGCAGAATTTGGCACAGCCATGGTATGGCTTGCTTAGATTGACCCTCCATCTTTTTGGTTTGTGAGTTGGGTTCTGAGTGTGATACCAAACCAACCAACCAACCAACCAATGATGGTTTACTGAAGAAACTAAAGCAGAGGAGGTGCACAAGACCATGGGGGAAGGGAGCTCAAGCCAGGATTTGGCACAACCATGGTATGGCTTGCTTAGATTGACCCTCCATCTTTTTGGTTTGTGAGTTGGGTTCTGGGTGTGACACCAAACCAACCAACCAACGATGGCTTACTGAAGAAACTCGAGCAGAGGAGGTGCACAAGACCATGGGCGAAGGGGGGGGGGTGTCAAGCCAGGATCTGGCACAACCAAGGCATGGGTCTCTTAGGTTGACCTTTGTGGTTTGTGNGGTGCACAAGACCATGGGCGAAGGGGGGGGGGTGTCAAGCCAGGATCTGGCACAACCAAGGCATGGGTCTCTTAGGTTGACCTTTGTGGTTTGTGCGTTGGGTTCTGGGAATGACACCTAACCAAATCACGGGGGGTGGGGGTGTTCACTGAAGAAATGGGAGCGGAGAGGCATGCCACGCTATGCCGTGCATCGGACCCACGAGCTTTTCGAAAGGGCGAGAGATGGGATGATGGAGGGGGCTCTTCAATCACAAACCTACTTTCCTGCTCCGTCGCCTTTGCTCTCCGCCGCTCAGGAATGCTCTGCGGGAGGAAAGTGCGCTTCTCCCGCCCGCGATCTTTCGCAGCAGAAACGCAGCCGGCCGTTGCAAACAAACCAAGAAGAAGAAGAAGAAGAAAGAAAGAAACGCGCAGGGCTCCTCCGAAGTAGTCCTTTCCCTCAATCCGGAGCAGGAGAGGCCAAACCGTCTCACGAGACACAGCTTCCGGGAATGACTCGCGGAAAGTTGGAGAGGCTGATCTGAACTTCTTCTTTTTTCTTTTTTTTTTAAGCCCCACGGAGGAAGCCGCCAAGCAACGGACTTTATTATGTAGTGTATCTCGTCGGGGCTGATGGCGCAACCGGTCAGGCTTCTCCTCCCTTTCAGAGCTGCTCTCTCTGCCCTCGCGCTCATCTGGTGTATCGTTAGGCCAAAATGGAGGCGAAACTTTTCCTCACGTCTCGTTTTGAGGGAAGCTTTTTTGGCCGCGCTTGTGAACGGGCCGCGCAAGATCGCCGCTCGCACGATTTTTGTTAAAAACGACTCGACGCTCCGGAATTCGTCGGGCGTTTCTCTTGGTGATCGCCTCAAGAGTTTCAGTCTAGAGGCAGAGAACTATGGGTTCTCCACAGAAATGCGAATAATACGGAGGAAAGGTCAGAATACAGAATAGGATAGGATAGGATAGGACAAGGACAGGAATAGGAATAGGAATAGAAATAGAAATAGAAATAGAAATAGAATAGGATAGGAACAGGAATAGAATAGAATAGGAATACAATAGAAATAGAATAGAATAGAAATAGAATAGAACAGAACAGAAATAGAATAGAAATAGAATAGAATAGGAATAGAATAGAAATAGAACAGGAACAAGAACAGGAATAGAATAGAATAGAATAGAATAGAATAGAATTGAACTGGATTCTTTTATTGGCCAAGTGTGATTGGACACACAAGGAACTTGTCTTGCTGCAAATGCTCTCACTATTCATAAAAGAAAAGATACATTAGTCAAGAGTCAAGAATCATAAGGTACAACACTTAATGATAATATTATAATATTTGTTATATTATTAGTCATAATATTTGGAACAGACTCTCCTGCTCTAGCAGGGGATTGGACTAGATGACCTCTAAGGTCCCTTCCAACTCTGTTATTCTATGTTTCTATAGGGTACAATAAGCAATCAAATCATACTAGGAAACAGTCCATATAGATCGTAAGGATACAAGCGACAAAGTTACAGTCACAGTCACAAGTGGGAGGGGAGGGTGATAGGAGTGACGAGAAGGTTAACAGTAATAGTAGTGCAGCCTTAGTAAATCGTTGGACAGTGTTGAGGGAATTATTTGTTTATCAGAGTGATGGCATTTAGGAATAAACTGTCCTTGTGTCTAGTTTTTCTGGTGTTTAGTGCTCTATAGTGTCCTTTTGAGGGTAGGAGTTGAAACAGTTTATCTCTGGGATGTGAGGGGTCTGTAGATATTTATATTTTTATTTATAAATATATCAAAATAGCTATGTGAATATATTCTCATCTTTTGGATAATTTATTCTAACTATGTACATCGGAGGCAGGCTATGCTAGAGGCAGAAGGTAGAGACACCTGTGATTTCTCTGTCGGTTTTTAGTTGTAACATGATCTTGTTTTAAAAGCATGGAGCTTTCCCTGTAGTTAAAAATAATAACAATTTGCCATGCATAATCATGTCGTTCATTCATTCATGTCAACAATCATATTCTGTACAAATAAAATGCATTGGACTGGTTTGGCGCTTCTCACTAAAGGCCCAGTCTCACTGGCCGATGGACGCAAAACATATGCATAAAGGACACAGCGGACGAGCAAAATTTCAGGGGTGGCTCCATCCGTTGTCATCCGCATCCAAAGTGGCAAAAAATTGCATAAACAGAACGGAAAAGAACGGAAAAGAACGGACGTGGGTAGTATGTAGCGGGGATCGTTAAACCGGATGTTCATAGGAAAGCCTAGTGGATGAAGCAGATGGGAAGCGGATGACACTCCAAGGGGTTATGGGGGACTATTTGTAGGAAGCCGACGCATAGTGATGAATGCGGATGCATCAATGTATGCTAAAGGAAAGAAGGATGCTGCCGGATTTATATCAAGATGCAAACCGTTCACTGCGCATTCCTTTCTATTTCCATGCTAACTTAACGCTGTGTAGACGTTGTGGTGTGTACCTTTTGTTTCTCCGCTCTTTTCCGTTTTCAGCTGCAGCTGTGTAGATGTTGCGAGGATGCCGCAGAGGATGCAGAGAGGATACAGCGACGATTTAATGGATGATAAACGGACCATAACACGTTTGTTGCTCAGATGTCGCAATTTGCATCGTACATCGGCGGAAAGTTCATCCGTTACAAAGTTTTGTGCAGCTCAAACTTCCTGCCTACGGATGAAATCGCAGTGGAGACGGATGCTCGATGGATAGAGCGTAATAAAACCAACGTATGCAATGAAGTACACAACGGATGCATCAGCGTTTTTCCAACGGATTGGCAAGATGCATTTTTGTAGTATGTTTTACATCCTCTTTGCATCCGTAAGTGCAGTGGGACCGGGCCTTAAGGGAGATGCGTTTTGCCTGCTGCTAGGAAAATATGCATTTTGAACTTTCATTGATGGTGACTTTTCTTCTTCATTGTTTCTGGAGATATATGCACAGCTCTTATATCTAGAGTTTAAGTAACATCTAGATACAAAAAGTCAAAAGCTTGGGAGCCATTAATTCTATCTCGAACGGTGTTTCTCCACCTAAGCAACTTTAAACTCTGTTGAGTTCAACTCCAAGAATTCATTCCCCAGCCAACCTCTATTCTAGAAGTAAACGTGGTAACATTGGATTGTATGGAAAAGGGAATCAGATTAACTAGGAAAAGAATAGAATAGAATTCTTTATTGGCCAAGTGTGATTGGACACACAAGGGATTTGTCTTGGTGCAAATGCTCTCAGTGTCCATAAAAGAAAAGATACGTTCATCAAGAGTCAAGAATCATTAGGTACAACACTTAATGATAGTCATAGGGTACAATAAGCGATCAAATCGTACTAGGAAACAGTCAATATAAATCATAAGGATGCAAGCGACAAAGTTACAGTCGAACAGTCACAAGTGGGAGGGGATGGGCAATAAGGAATGATGAAATTAATAGTAATAGTAATGCTACAAAGAGCCAACAGCCATTCTACTAGTTTATAAATATCAACATCTGCATTACAGCATGCACACTGCATATCTCAGATTGAAGAAAATGATGTTAATGACAGTATTTGATGCAAAACTTCAACAAAAATACATGTCACCCAGAACAGATGTTCACAAGATTGTGGGGATGAGGAATCAGTGGGACTCTTTGTTGGCGATTGCAATTTTATATCACTCTTCTCAAGATTCCTCTTTTTATTTGCACAGCAACTTATGAAGGTCAGGCCACTTTAGCAAAGAAAGGTCTTCAGAGAAATGATCCAAACCCTGCTGGCCCTTAAATGAGATCTACCAACATTGCTTCCTTCCCTTAATACTTTCCTGAAAACAGGGTGCCTGTATTATCTTTTTCAATAAAACTTTTTTTAAGTTAGAAGGAAAAATAAAATATAAGAAAACAAAAAATAAACAGGAAAGAAAACACAGATTCCTGCAATAGAAGAACGTTCTGCCTGTGTTTTAATGTTCTCTGATGGATGAGCAGTTTTGACAAGCAAGCTATAACTTTAGGACAGGGTGGCTCAAGAATTGTGGGAATTGATAGATGCCAGTTGGTAGAAAAGTCTGCAGCTGTATGTCAGCAGGATATAATAATAATAATGATGATGATGATGATGATGATGATGATGATGATGATGATGATGATGATGATGGTAGCCATGATGATATCAAAACTTTGCCTTATCTTTAATGGGCACATACAAGACAGGTTTTAAAAAATCCACTTTTATTGCCCCATCTTGACTATTTTAATCACACCTTGGGGACACACCAGAGGTGGTATTCAGCACCATTCTGGAAAACCGGTAGCGGAAAGTTTGAGTAGTTCGGAGAACCGGCAAATACCGCCTCTCACGGGCCCCGCCCCCATCTATTCTCTGCCTCCCATTGAGTCCCAGCTGATTGGCTGGGTCTTCTTTTGTTGCCCTGCACAGGAGAACAGAGCTGGAAAGCAGGTTAGTGGGGTGGGGAGGGAATGGGATTTTGCAGTATCCTGCCACACCACACCATGCCCACCAAGCCACAATCATAGAACCAGTGGTAAAAAATTTTGAATCCCACCACTGGAACACACTGTTTGTTGTGGGGTATGGTTTCAAGTAAATTTGTTACGCATCTTTGAGTTAAAAGAAAGAGATATCCCTGAGAGATGATTAATTGTATTGGCTTCTGAAAATGAGGACTGAGATCAGATGCTGTCTGTGAATAATTGTCAGTTTATGGCATTTTTTTCCCCCAGGGTGATTAAATAGTTGCTGTGCCTTGGTCAGAGGGTCCAAATTTTTCAATCTGCTAATAGGCAGCACTATTAGAATTTATCCCAGAAAGTGTAAAGTAGCCAGCTTGAGAAAGATCAAATATCTAATTAATTTTTATGTAGGTTTCCAAATTCCATATCTTGACAATTATTTTATTTTTTTTTTAAATTAAACTTGGAAAAATAGCATACAAGATCTGGTGTTCCCCAGGAGGCATCATTAGGGAAAACCAGCACACCTTTGCTTTTTTTTAATATTTGTGTTGACCTTTTTGAGTTAAATCCCTCTTTTGACAATAGGAGATTATCATCCCAGCATTGCTTGCTTTGCTAAACTTAAAGCATGCTTCAGTCAACAGCAAGTGTGGTAAAGACAACTTATGTCACAATATTCAATTCTGTGAAAGGCCTTGCATCTGTTTGTAATGAAGTACTGTCAATAAATAGCATCTAATAGACAGGTGTTCATAACAGACCGCACCCAGCTGCTAATGGATGAAATTTAAGCAAGAAAAATAGGGTGGGGTTGCCCTAATAGTTAAAACCTGGGTTTGTCAACTGGAAGGTTGGCGGCTCAAGATCCAAGTACTTAATGATAGGGTGGAGTGCCTCAACTCCAGCCAAACTAGCAGTACAAAAGTGTGTTTCCATCTCTGCTTATCCCAGGTTCAGAGATATTGTCAGAGTGTTTGCAGCGTGACTACTATTGTGAGACAACCCAGAAACACAGCACAGCACACAGAGGCTTTGTCTTTTAACAGTGGTTTATGTATAAGACTGCTATATACATACATAGATGTGTAAGGCACATACTGTTGAGGTAATTCCCCGTTAGGAGAATGAGTGCACACACAGGGAGACATAATGAGAGTAATGTTGAATAACACACACACAGCACACAGCTACACTGTGTAGTAAAATGTAGGTTTTTACTTCCAGTAAATGATTAAGCAAACTCCAACAAGCAGTCCAAGTCATTTACGGTTAAAGCAGTCAGTTTTTAGTCCAGGAATAATCCAAATAACAAAGTCCAGTATCATAAACAGTAACAGACTTACATCAAATCCAAGAATAACTATGATCAGCAACAGTCAATAGGGAAATGCAGGAAGGGCAACACTCTCCAGAAACAACAGAACAACCCAGGTTTCTAGTTCCATCTTATGGCCATTTGAGGAACCACACCCAATTACAATTTTAGCATTCCCTTAAAGAGACAGTATTAAAATGTCTGACCTGGTTTATATATTTTCCAACCCAACTGTTAGGTGACTTACATTCCTAATGCACACCAGGCAAGCAATCAGTCTTCATTACTCTGCATGGGGAACTACAATGGAGATAGAACACTAGGAGAGAGAAATATCCCCTCTCATGGCCTCACTTATATTGACAACTTCTTAAAGTAGCAATAACCCTGCTGACCCATCCTCAGTCTTAAAGCGGCAATACCCTGGTGATTCATTCTCATTGCATCAGCATCCTTACAGCAGCTGGCCAGCTCTTAAATCTCCAATACCTTAACAGATATCTACTACTTGCAACATTTCCCTCAAATGTTCCAGCATGCTGAAGGGTGATGGGTGAAGGTACGGTACACGCAGGAATCACTTGTTCCACGAGATGAGACAGCATCTGCTCCATCAGACAGAAGGTTTGGTTCTTCAATGCCAACAGCTCTTCTTTTAAATAAGTTTGCCTGATGCAGGGAGAGTTTACCCTTTGCTGTCATTAGAGCCCCAAGAAAATATCTGGAGGTTGTCTCTTTCATCTGCAATGCTGCCACCTGATAGAGACTTCAGGACAAGGAGATTCTGCTTCCTCACCCGTAGTTCAAAAAGCAATGGGTGGAGCTGCCTCATGTCTTGCTCTCCATCTCTGCAACTCCCCTCCATAACTGATAGTCCCTCCATACGTTTTGGGTCATAGCCTGCTGTCATAGCAAAGGAAGAACTGTTGGCTTCCAGGTGAAAATCAGTGGCAGATTAGATATCCCCAAAGGAACGGGGACAGGATTGCAATAGAGATTGGTGGCCAGGTGGCAAATTCTTGTGGCACTGTCTTTCTAGTTAAAGGAGAGATTTTTGAGATTGCTCACTTGCATTTCAGACAGCTCTTTTCATGAGTAGACTGCAGGAGCTAAGTTTTTTGTGGTCAAAACTCAAAAGGATGAAAGCACAACTTTTCGGGGAAAAAACTATTTGATTATGGGTATATCTAAATTTGTATGTTTGGGGAGTTTAATATAAGATGTTGCAGGGCACAAAGGAAAGGTTTACTTCATTTGAAATTGTAGTATTCCTGGAGCTTCACTTCTGGCCGGTACTGCAATCTATCTATCAATCAATCAGAATAGAGTTGGAAGGGACCTTGGAGGTCTTCTAGTCCAGCCCCATTTTCAAGCAGGAGAATCTATACCATTTCAGACAAGTGACTATCCAGTATTTTCTTAAAAACTTCCAGTGATGAGGCACTAAGAACGTCTGAAGGCAAACTGTTCCACTGGTGAATTGCTCTCACTTTTAGGAAGTTTCTCCTTAATTCTAGGTTACTTCTCTCTTTGATTACATCCATTGTTTCATGTCTTGCCTTCTGATACTTTGGAAAATAAGATGACCCTCTTTACTTTATGGCAGCCTCTCAAATACTGGAATATTACTATCATGTCACCCCTAGTCCTTCTTTTCTTTCGACTGGTGACACCCAATTCCTTCAACCGTTCTTCATGTTTTTGTCCCCATGCCCTTAAATCATCTTAGCTGCTCCTCTTTGTACTTTTTCCAAAGTCTTAACATCTTTTTTTATAATATGATGACCAAAACTGGATGCACTATTTCAGGTCTGATCTTACTAACGATTAGTACTAAGTATCAGATGCTTCACGTGCAGATAGCTTGAGCTTTATTTTCAAAAGAGGGATGTTGTATGTCCTTGGCCAATGTTTTTATTAATGTGGAGTTGGCTCTCCCAGTTTCTCTCCAAAGGAAAAATTAAATTGATTTATTTGTTTTGCTGCATTATAAATCAGCCAGCAGATTGAAGGACAAAAAAATCTTTTTTCTCATCTTGATTTCCTCACAAACCCTCTATAGCTTACAATTTGCAGTGGCATCTGAAGAATCAGCTAGTCTTAAAAAGACAAATCTTAATGCTACCAAGTCATTTTTTTTTCCTGAAAATTAAAGACTATTTTAGCCCCCCCACCCAAAGAAATTTTCTTTGTATCTGGAAGGAAATGCTATTTATCTATTCATTTGGCACATGCTTATTTAGAATATAAAGATATAATATTTGTATTACTTATTTGCATTTGATATTCTTTTAAAAATTCTATTAGGTTGTACAGTGGATAGAAATTCAATAGATGAAATTGTATTGCATGCCCGAAAGGTATATATTAAAATGCATATAGTATAAATATATAACTTCTTGTTCTTCCCAATGTTCCCACAAGTACAGGCAGGAAATCTATTGTGGTTGTAGTGGGCAATCAACCAAGTGTTGATCCAAAAGTGTTGACAGCAATTGACCAACCATCTTGCCGCTCAAGCCTGACGTCATGCGTTGAAAGAGAGTGATTGGCCCAAAGTCACCCAACCAGTTTGTCATACCTAAAGAGGGATTAGAACTCACAGCCTCCTAGTTTCTAGTCTGGTACTTGAACCACTAGACCAGGGGTGTCAAACTCGATTTCATTGAAGGTTGCATCAGGGTTGTGTTTAGGCTGGGTGGGCGTGGTTAGGATAGGCATGGCCAGCTTGACATCACTTCTGTTGGGGGTGCCTAAGGTGGCACGAACACTCTGCCCGCGAAAATGGAGCTCGGGAGGGATCATGCGTGGCCCTCCATTTTCCCTGGCAGTTCTTCGCTGTTTCCAAGGCAGCCCTGAGGACCAGATCTAAGTACCCTAAGGGCCGGATTTGGCCCTTAGGCTTTGAGTTCGACAGTCCTGCACTAGACCAAGCTCTCTATATACAGATCTTATTTATATGATTTATATAATCTGAGATACAGTGAAATGCCATGAGAATGTATCAGTGATCTTTGACTTTAAGGGTTTTGGGATGGGAATGTGTGAGTCTTCTCCACCATGTACTTTCTTTAGGTTTCATCATTCCCTGCTCATATGAATCCATCGAAGTTGAAACCAGCCAAATCTTAAATATGCTAAACTCGTTGACCAGATGATCACCTCAGATCCTCAGATTTAGGCTCATCAGCTATTCCTTTATGCAATGTTATAATGATTTTTTTTATTTCGTATGGACTTTATTATTATTGAGCAAAGCCTATTATTCCACATCTTGTAATTTAGACAAATTTGCCTCATTAAAGGAAATAACCACATTCATTTTACTCCCTTCAGTTGGACAGCAGAGGCCACTACTGTGCAACTCTTTCAGGTCAGCATAGTACTCAACCTTTCTTAATCTGAGTTGGTATCCAAGAACTGGAGCCAGTTAATGCAGTGATTAAGCATCAAGATAGAACAGAGATTGTGCTTTCTAGTCCTGCCTTTGGTACAAAGTCAGCTGGGTGACCTGGGGGCCAGTCACTTTGTCTCAGCCCTCGGAAGGAGGCAATGGGGAACTGCTTCTGAAATCTTTCCAAGAAAACTGCGGGGACTTGCCCAGACAATTCCCAGGAATCAGCGTTGACGTGAGCGTTGACAAATAATCAAAAATCATCATTGAAACATCATCTGTTTTCCTTGACATTTGGGGAGAGGGAAAGTGGGCTCTTTATCCCATTGATCTTAGAAGCTTTCAAACAATCTGTGATGACCTGGGGTGTGGCACAAAGTTAACACAGTCAGATAATAAGATTCTCTTTAATAGCTCCAACTTTGCCGCCAATGTCCAGGTTACCTTCTGGCTGGAGAAAAACTTTCCCAGGAACAGCCTTTAACTGCAGAGAATCAAGTCTAAAACATGGTCAACAAAAACTGTAAATTTTAAGTCCAATCAAATCAAACTGAGGTGATTAGTTTGGCAGGGCAGAAGCAAGAATTTTCAGATTTGAAGGCACGGCAAAACTCACAAAGTTGGGAAGACGCCAGGAACACAGATAAGCAAAGTCAACATAAGATAACATCATGTTTTCTCCCAGCAGATGCCACATGCAGCCTGCCTTTCTTGTCAACTTTCTTCCCAGCTGTGGCTAATGAAGGGAATCAGGGCCTTTTCCTCCCCCATAAGCCACACAACCCACGTTGCTCTCTTCTCCGTTCCTTCCTTCATGCTCTAGGATGATGAGGGGGTGGGCCTGAGTCTTCCTCAGAACTCCCTCTCCCTTGTTCGACTTCTTCCCTGCTCTACCCAGCCGGACTTTGTCCTTCCCCAGTTTCCTCCACAGCCAATGGAGCCACACTCCCACTCCCTGTCAGCTGTTTGTCATCCTCTTCAGATTCAGACTCCGACAGGGGCATGACACAATCTCTGATAAGTGTTTGAAGGTTTCAGTCTATTATATCCATTTTCAGGGAACATGCATACCAATATCATACACCGACAGAGATCATGTGAACATACCAATCATGTTGGACACAAAAGGCCCTGACCTTTCTTGTCTTGCTTATTTGCTAGACTATGTGCTGCATTATCAGTTCCTTTAAAATCCAGCACATAATGACTCCGTTGTGCATAAGAAGTGGGTGGTTTTCAGCCTTGCCACTTACTGAGTTCCAAAGTGGGGAACAAACTTGAATGCGGTTGGAAGCCCAGCAAAAGCATTTATATGGGATTTCTGCCTATTTAACATTGGGCTTATTCCATCTTTGTTTGCTAGCTGGAACAGACTGAACAGATAATCCCATCAAAGCCATTCAGGAAGCTAAACATTTTGCTAGAGATTCAAACCATCTGATAATATAATTCTACACTTTCTGTTTAATAGATGGAAGATACCGGCAAAAATAATTCACTGCAGGGATGCAGCCTAGCCTACTGTAATGCATTGGATAGTGGACATTGTTTTACATCTTATGACTCCTGAAATTTCTGATCCTTCAGAATACCATCTGTTTACTGCTTTTGCCATGGTATCAAATCTCTCTCTTTCTCTCTCTCTCTCTCTCTCCATTTTTGCCAATGTCCCATAGATTACATCTAGACAAGTGATTAGCCATGAGTTGTGGTGACCTCGGAGGAAGAGTTTTCCTACTCACCAAAGCCTCTTAGATATATCCAACCACTATGGAGTATCACTGTGCTAGCATCTTCTAATCCTACAAATTTATTTATTTGTTTGTTTGTTTTGTCGATCGCTTACAAGATAATAGATATAAGTATGTTTATACTTATACCTATTATCTTGTAAGAATACCGGAAATAGATATGAACAAATGGGGACAATAGGACAGGGACGGTAGGCACAGTTGTGCACTTATGCATGCCCCTTACAGGATTATTAGGAATGGGGTGAGGTCAATCGTGGATAGTTTGAGGTAAAAGGAGTGGGGGTTAGAGGATGTAACAACAGGGTCAGGTAGTGCATTCCAGGCATTGAGCATTCAGTTGCTGAAATCGTACTTTCTGTATTGTTCCTATATACTTAAAACATCTGGCAAAATCAGCTCTCTCCCCAATTTCCAAAACATCCTCTGAAAGGAAAGGAGCATAAACTGATTGAGGGTCAAAAATCACCACACTGGTGTGCTGTAAATAGGAACTCTTTTCTAGGCACTTTTATCTGCAACCCGCTGCATGTTCTGCCTATGAGTAGGTGGAATATGAAATCATAATTTCAGAATTTGCAAAAAAAAATTTGTCTCAGTGTTCTCTTCTGATGTAAAAGTCATGCTGGTGAAGCAGGCCATGGTGAAATGTGAGGATTTTGGACATTATATTTAAGAGCTGAGGTGGAACATGTCCTTTTATATTGATTGCGCTATGTATAACACAGGCAGATCTAAGATACTGTCTCTCCTTGAAACAGACCCTTCTAGACCCAAAGTTAGTAATTTGTTCTTATATTATCTAGGGGATGGCTCCTCATACATCATTTCTCAAGTTTCCAAATTTTTTTAAAGAGCTGTAACCATCAGAGGGGAACGCTGTAATTCCCCTGAGTCAAGTTTTTGGTGACCAATTATTTATGACTACTTTTCCCATGTTCTTCTTTTGTTGTTCTTTTGGTCTGTGACTGCAAATATATATATATATATAAATATTTAAGTTAATGGAAATATTTGGACTTCCAAAATCTAGCAAACCCTCCGTGATCTTACGGATACAATTTTCTAAAGCAAAACAGTATTCAATTGAAAAGTCAATGGTCTGTAGACATTTCTTTTATATGTTTTTTGTTTATTGTAACGTTTCCTTCAACCATTTCCAAACAGGTTAGGTGAAATTCTGAGGCCTTTTCACAGAATTTGCTTTTGCTGAGACTGACATTCATCCTTTGGAGAGAAGCTTTGCAGAAGGCCACAAAGGCAAGAGGGCAGGGATGTATGAAGGTAAGAGAAATGCAACAGTGTGTTAATATATTCAGTAACCTTCAAACTAAAATCACAGCCTGTTTTATTTGGTCATGGTTCAGTATACTGTATGATCCTAGGCACTGTAATTTCTTTTAATTGTGGTTTGTTTATTTTGCTGATGCTACCTAAATCATCACCTTGTGATTCTTGACTCTTTTATGTATACTGACAGTATTTGCACTGAGACAAATTCCTTGTGTGTCCAATCACACTAAGCCAATAAAGAATATTCTATTCTATTCTATTCTATTCTGTTCTGTTCTGTTCTGTTCTGTACTGTTCTGTTCTATTCTATTCTATTCATTAGTCACTGAGCTGTGACTAATATTATGCAAACCCAACAAATTGAGATTATTCAGTAAACCAGGTTTCACCAACCTGGCATAACAGCAGTGGATATAAACAAGGATTACAGATCTGAAAAGAACAGCAGCTGCAGCATGAAAGAATAAGGGGGTGTTTGTTATTGCTTATATTCTCTTTGCAAGTCAGAGTGACAGAAGAGACAATAGCCTTCAGCCAACTTTCCCATTCTGCTTATTCTTCTGGCTTTCCCCTGACAAAACAATTTCTCCCTAATTTCAGCTGAAGAAACCAGCTATCGTATTTACCAAACTATAGAGCGCATCAGAATATAAGCCGCACCCACTAAATTTTAAAAGAAAAATATATTTTTACATATATTAGCCGCACCAGACTATAAGCCGCAGATATATATGCATTAAGTGCGCCAAAAACTACCAGTAGCATCTTCTTCTTTGCATTGACCTCTTGCGTCTGTCATGTTTTTTGCGCCCCCTGATGGCAGTTAGCGAAGAAAAATCTATAGATAAGCTGTATTGTTGTACAAGCTGCAGGGTTCAAAGTGTGGGGAAAAAGTCACGGCTTATAGTCTGGTAAATACGGTAATATAAATTCCAATGCAAGAGAGGCATAATCTTTCCCCACCCCCCAGATGCTCCAGTTTCCGAGTTTCATTTAAAAGTCTACAGTTACTGGATCAATACGTATCAACCATCACCATTGTAAATTCTTCAGAAATACGAGAAGCCTAATCACATGCACATTCCAGTTCTGGTCACCATGATACATACATAAAAGATGCTGAGACCCAAGAGTAGGGGTCCCCAAACATGGCAACTTGTGGACTTCAACTCCCAGAATTCCTCAGCCAGCTTTGCTTCTGGGAATTGAGGTCTACAAGTCTTAAAGCTGTCAAGGTTGGAGACCCCTGCTATATCTGATGCCTTCCAGGCTAGATTACATGCATTTCTTAGCCAGTCTGTAGGCTGTATGCACAAGGAATCTTGGGAACTGAAGTCTAACATGTCAAGAATGTATTCTCTCCAGCTGTCAGCTTATCATTCTTGGAAACTGAGATGTGTAGTTTCCAGTGGGCCACACTTCTTTGGAGGAGATACCGATAGTCTCCTGAGAAAAAGCAAGACCTCTTCTCCACCCTAATACCAGAGGTCTTCAAACTTGACAGCTTTAAGACTTGTGGACTTCAGCGCCCAGAATTCCTCCTCCAGTCATGTTAGCACAGGAGCTGAAGTCCAGAAGTCTTAACGTTGCCAAGTTTGAAGGCTCTTGCTAATACACACAAGAACAAGCTGACCTGAAATCCCAAGTTACAATCAGAATGCCGAAGTGGGAAGTGCCTACCATCGAAACACTTTTGTTCCCCTTTCTCCCAGGCAACTGTGAGTAAGAAAAACCACCTGTATTTTTATTTTCCCACATTTGGCTATTTTTGGTCACATGGCATTTTACTTGTTTATTCTCTCAGCAAATTGTAGGGTACTTATTTAGAATCCCCAGACAGAATAGCAAAGTGGGTGAAAAGAAGCTAAAAAGACCAGGAGCAAAGTTGGTGCCACCTCCCACGGATGTCTGGTTAACTTTGAACCACACGTCAACAGCCTGTCAGATAGAAAGGCGTTAGTGGAACTGCATGAAGGAATGCCTTGATTGTGGTTGGAGTTGGGCATTATCACAATGGGGAAAGACTGAATTTGCTTTTTAAATATGAAGCTCCAGGGGTGTTGGCTGGATAGGGAGAGAAAGGTGTCAAAAGAAGTCGACCTTTTTTTTTTTTAAGAGAATAGCAGGGTTGGGAGGGACCTTGGAGGTCTTCTAGTCAACCTCTTGCTCAAACAGGAGACCATTCCAATCAAGTGGCTGTCTTCTTAAAAGCCACCAGTGATGAAACATTCACAACTTCTGGAGGCAAGTTGTTCCCCTGATTCATTGTTCTCACTGTCAGGAAATGTCTCTTTAGTTCTAGGTTGCTTCTCTCCTTGATTAGTTTCCACCCATTGCTTCTTGTCCTGCCCTGAGGTGCTTTGGAGAATAGCTTGACTNTAGTTCTAGGTTGCTTCTCTCCTTGATTAGTTTCCACCCATTGCTTCTTGTCCTGCCCTGAGGTGCTTTGGAGAATAGCTTGACTCCCTCTTCTTTGGGGCAGCCCCTGAGTTATTGGAACACTGCTATCATGTCACCCCAGAAAGAAAACTCTTTCTTTTCTTCATTTTCATTAGACTAAATAAACTCAGTTCCTGCTATACACTGCTTTTTTTTTTAATCTGGATATTTTTATCTGGACCTGAAGCTGAGGTGGTCTTTTCTTTTGAACTTCATGATTGTTGAAAGGTTGATAGAGAAAGAGTTAAATAATGTGGGCAGAAGAACTTCCCTGTGTTCTGTGGTCAGATAATATGCCTTTTCTTTCTAGTGCATCCAAGGCTAGTCTTGCAGCCTTATTGGTTTGATTTATATCCCATTTTCTTGTTTTTGAGTTCAAGGCAGCATACACAGGGCCCCCTCCTATCTTTCACATAGTAACAATCTTGTGAAGAAGGACACACCGAGAGGTTGAAGAAGAATCTGGATCTCCTTCCTCCCAGTCCACCTGTATCTCTGTATTTCGACAGCAGATGAAATGAGCATATTGTCCACTACTTCACCAGGGGAGATGCAATCTATTTTAAAATCTTAATGATAGTAAATAAATGCATATAGATAGTAAATGCATGAATGCATGCATTTTAGAAGTATTATTACTTCGCCCATATTTTTTAATGTTTGTGTTGCATGAATGGCTATCCTGAACCTCAGCCTGCTCTCTGTCTTCATTCCAAGACGCTAAAAATGCACAATGGGGTGTTAAGGATGTGGGTATTGCACAAGAATAGATTAATAGAGCCATTAGTTAAATTGCTGATTATTGATTAGGAAATAACCAATGATTCTTCTGAAAGGTTACTTACCATTCTCTTCCTCTCTCATCACTCCATTCCCATGGGCAGTTATGATTTTTGAAGTACTGAGTTGATTATCTTTTCCTACACATGCTTGAATTTATTTATTATATTTTTTATTTATTTGATTTGTCAATCACTTACAAGATAATAGGTATAAGTATAAACATAGTTATGAATACATGAAATGTATTCATATAAAAAAATAAAAAGAAACAATTGGACTGGGATGGTAGGCACGTTGGTGTGCTTTTGCACACCCCCTACAAACCTCTTAGGAAAAGGGTGAGGTCAATAGTAGACAGTTTAAGATTAAAGTTTTTGAGGTTTGGGGAAGAAACCACAGAGTCAGGTCAAGTGTTCCAGACATTGACCCCTCTGTTGCTGAAGTCGTATTTCCTGCAATCAAGTTTGGTGCAGTTTACCTTGAGTTTGTATCTATTGTGTGCTCTTGTATTGTTATGGTTGAATCCGAAGTATTCATTGATAGGTATGACGTTGCAATGTATGATTTTATATACTAGACTTAGATTGGACTGAAGGCAGTGTAGTTCTAGGTTTTCTAGGTCTAGAATTTCATAATAATGGATGGACAGAGAGACATACAGATGGACGACAGTGTACAGAAGCAATAATCAACCTTTTAGTTATTCCAAAAAATATTGATTTTGATGCAATGGATTAACAAGAGCTGATCGTCCAGACTTCCCCGCCCCCCCAAACACATGCCTAATTTCCCCCTTTTCTTGCATACCTAAGGATTATATCATACCTAAGGAGTCTCTGTGGCTAGAGTGCAGTACTGCAAACTACTTCTGCAGCCAGCTGCCTGTAATTTGGCAGTTCAAATCCCACCAGGCTCAAGGTTGAACTCAGCCTTCCATTGTCCCGAGGTGGGTAAAATGAGGACCCAAATTGTTGGCTGACTCTGTAAACCACTTAGAGAGGGCTGTAAAGCACTATGAAGCGGTATATAAGTTATAGCTATTGCTATTATATAATTAGATGCCAGTATAGAAAAGCTAATAGCTTGAAGCATCACTACACAATGAAGTGAGTTGGATCTATTCTAAATAACATTTTAGGGAGTTGGCTGCTTCTTAGATGTGGGAGCAATCAGTTTGGGATGATTTATTGAGGGTCTCTTTGTCTTCCAACTCAAGGTTTTTAAATAAGTACAAATGCTGCAAGCTATTAATCAGCTTCCAATGAGCTTAAGTAAGCTGTTTAGCCTAACTTCAAGTACCTGGAGCCTATGCGCTATCTCCAGCATGAAAAGAAACATGCTTTCAATACTGATTGCTGGAAAATGCAGGAGAAGAAGGCTACTCCTTTCAGCCCTGCTAGTGGACATCTTGGAAGCAGTGGCCGACTATGGTTAGTTGGGATTAAATCTCACCTGACATGGCTGTGCTTTATGTTCTTAATGTATCATCCCTTTCAGATGTGAAGTTAAGACAATCCTCAAAGCTTGCATATTTTAAACATGATTCAGAAGAAGCATTTCAGAACATGAGATCAACAGCTCTTTAAAACATCTGCATAGTTTTTCCAGGTTATGTGAAAACCTAAAGAAAATGACACAACTTGCATGCGTGCCAGAAATGGCACACAGAGCCATCTCTCCAGGCATGCCAGCCATTGCTTGTTGCTCCTCCAGGTTCGGGTTCCAGTGCATATGCTAGCAGGTCTTCACATGTACGGGAGCACCAGAAAGTGGAAGAGTAGCTCCCCAGTGCACATGTGCGCAGCGGGAAGCTGAGCTCCCAGTTTCCGGCATGCACATGCACACTGGCTGCCTGGTCTTTTGGTTTCCGGTGCTCCCGCACGTGCTGGGGAGCTCCTCTTCCAGTTTATGATGTTCCCCCATGTGCATGCGCAGTTACATTTTGACACCTGGTGCCGAAAAGGTTTGCCAACACTGTGGTATGCTCACTCTTCTGTATATTCTGAAGCAAATCACTTTAAAATCATTTTTGAGGGGTGCACTGTCCTAATATGTGGACATGGCTCAGCAGTGTTCCTTAGAGCATTTCCCAGACCACTTGCACATCTTGGATTCACACCTTTGTGAAGTAGTTGACTGGGTGAAAATGGAGTATGTACCATCACGTCATTTGCAACTCCTATTGCCCACATTGATAATTTCCCAAGATAATCTATCCATCACTGTCTTTCAGATTTCCAGTGAGGTACTCATTGCCATTGTGACTGAGTCCATTCCCCTTACTGCTGGCCATCCTGTCATGCCCCTGGTGGAGACTGACTCTGAGGGAGAGGAGGAACAGCCGACAGGGAGTGGAAGTGTGGCTCCAGAGGTTTGTGGAGGAGGCTGGGAAGGGCAGGGCTGCTGGCCAGTCAGAGGAGGAGCCCAGGCCATCCGCCTCTCCATCCTAGGGCATGCAGGGAAGAGAAGATAAGGGAGAGAGGATCATGGTCACTGGGGGAGGAGAGGGCCTTGATCCTGTCTCATGGGCTGCATGCTGTAACAACTGGATAAAAGGTACGGACATCCAGTGCTGGAACAAAGCATGGAAATATCTCGTAGTTTTAGATTCCTCTCTGAGTTGGTCATCCTTCCAGTGTGCATTCTGATATGTAACCGTCCTCAAAGCCGCCTTGCCTGTTTGTGTTGTTTTTTACTCTTTATAATTATAACGGCATTTCCTCCTTCTTGTAAGCTGCTTGTGGGGGAGTTTTTGTCTCCAGTCAGATTTCGGCAGCTTGGAAGCAAGTGGAGGGCATAAAAGGGGCTTACCTGTTTTTGTGGACTGTGCTTATTCTTTGTATCCCACTTCTGAGTCATCAACACATCCTCTTCTTCTCTTCCCTATTCAGCGGAGTGGGCTGTTGGGGTGTTCAGTGAGTGCGTCAGGAGAGCCCCTCCGCTAAGATTCGTTGCAGTTTTGGAGAACCGCACCAAATCCCACTCCTGGCTGGCCCCACCCACCCCTCCCCTTCCCTCCCAGAAGTCCCCATATGGCCCATTTTGGATGCAGGTAAGTGCAGGACTCATGTGGAAGCTCAGGGAGGGTGAAAACAGGCCTCCTGGAAGTTTGGGAAGACCAGAAATGGGCCCGTTTCTGGCTTCCAGAGAGCCTCCAGAGCCTGGGGAGGACAAACACACACACACGCTGTGGTGCAGGAGGCTGACTAGTCCACGACCACCATGGCCACGCCCACCCAGCAATCAGGCAGAGAACTCTTTGCTAAAATTTTTGAAGCCCTCCCTCCCCTGCTTCCCTTCCCCGTTTCCCAGCATTAGACCCTTTTCCAGAGAGCTGGGTCTTCAGATAAAGTGCCTCGGATCATTTGAGCCTGGTCCTGCATGCTTCAAATGGACTCTGGTTGAACTAGTCTGCCCCTTAAACGTTCCTTCCAACAATGGGTTCTTTGAGAGAGCAAAACTGAGACATGAGAACATTAATTTTCCGGTTTGCTGAGCACAGCAGTGGGGCAAACCAGTGTCTTTCCAAAGATGGTGTCTGCTTATTATTGCTTCCTATAAAAATGTGACACTATTGCTCTAAAAAAAAACAGAGGAATTGAAAATAGGCTCCACCTAACAAAGTCTCAGCAAGAGACACTTTCTCTCTTCAGCCAATCTCTTTGCAATGAACGACTCCATGTATGTTTTGAAAGCAAGGCTGATACCATGCAACTACTTAGACAGATCTCAATTAAGAATTCTTGTATTACTGCAGCGTCCTCTTATTCTTCTTGATCTTCCTATTTTCCAAATAATCTTTTTTTATTGGTAAATATTAGGCTGCAAGGTTTCAAGAGTCTTTACCGTAACTACTTTGCCTATGTACAGGGCTGCATGGTTGTACATATTACCACGCCCTGGGGTATGCCAGGTAATTTAACCTCAACTGAATTGTAATTCATAATTATTCCGCTTGCTGGTGTATCTTTGAAAGAAAGAATTTACCAGTAGAATAGAAATCATTCTTCCCCCATTTGCAAGGATTGCACCTAACAATACAACCAGTTTGGTCTAGGGGTGAAGACACCAAGCGAGAAATCATGAGATTGTGAGTTCACATTCTGCCTTAGCCGTGAAAGCCAGCTGGGTGTTCTTGGGCTAGCTAGTCATTCTCTCTCAGCCCAACCAATGTCATAGGAAAATAGGAGGAGAAAGGTGTATTGGATATGTTTGCAACCTGGAGTTATTTGTAAAACTAATAAAAGGATGGCAGGCAAATAAATTAATAAAGTAAATTTATATATGTCAATATTAGGACTGGATGTGATGAGAATAGCCCTGCTTGTCTGTAAAGTAACCCCTCCTTGAAAATGAATTACATATTCCACTTCTCTAAAGGACCGTATTAGAGGCTTGCTTGGAACTCTATTAACTTTTATTTCTCTTTTTCTGTTCCTTTCTTATTTCTGATAAGGAATTAAAAATGATAAAGAAACAGTAAGGATGCAAGAATGTATGGGAAGGATTAAAAGTAAGCATACAGAAAATCAGCTGTTCACTTTTGCCTCTTGTTAATTCAGTATGATTCATTTTCCTAGGAGGACCCAAAATTGTTGGGGCCAATATGCTGACTCTGTAAGCCACTTAGAGAGGGTTGGAAAGCACCATGAAGCTGTATAGAAGTCTAAGGGCTACTGCTATTGTTATATTTCTTTTAATCTTTTTCACATCTTAAGAGTGGGTGAGGCTGTTTCGTTGGCAATGTCCTAAGCCCTATTAATGGAATTTATTTCCAAAGGAAACTTATAAATGACTGCACTCAGAGTTGGTATTCAGCAGTTTCTCGAGAACCGGTAGCGGAAATTTTGAGTAGTTCAGAGAACCAGCAAATCCCACCTTTGACTGGTCCCACCCCCATCTATTCTCTGCCTCCCAAGTCCCAGCTGATTGGCTGGGTCTTCTTTGGTTGCCCTGCACAGGAGAACAGAGCTGGAAAGCAGGTTAGTGGGCTGGGGAAGGAATGGAGATTTTATAGTATCCTTCTCCTGCCACGCCCACAGAACTGGTAAAAAAAAAATCAAATCCCACTACTGACTGCACTCCTGAACAACGTTAAGCAAATGTTAAGCTTTACTTGCTGTGGCATCCTTTGTGTTCCTTTACAGTATCTACTTCCTTGTTGCCTAAAACATCAGTCAAATGAAAGTACCGGAGAGATCTCTCTTTTACTTCTACTCCACTCTGATGTAAGATAAGAATACAAATCCAATGCGTAAATAAACTTTTGACAACTTCACCCATTAATTTTTATATTGGGCCCCAAAGTCCTTCAAATAGTCTAAACTAAAAGTAGCACCGTAAGAGACAGAACTGGAATACAAGTCAAAAGAGACAACTTAATAGGAAGAGAACACCTACCCACTCCAGGTGAGTTCAAATCCCCAGGACTCGATGAATTATAGCCCAGAGTTCTGACGGAGCAGGCAAAGAGACGTGATCTCTGAACCATTGAACCTCATAATCTTTCAGAGCTCTTGGAGCACCAGGTGACTGGAAAAGAGGTGATGTGATGATTCCAATCTACAAAAAGGGGAGGTGCGAACAGATCCGGGGACCAATCAGCCTGACAATCAATACCTGGGAAGATCCTGGAACAGTGCATTTTTATGAGCATCCAGAAACAAAAAGGGCAATAGATTATTTTAATTTATGCATTAATTTTGCATAAATTATTGGATAAAAAGAAATGCTGTGAACAGTTCATTCAGTTTTCAGTGAGGCATTTGACAAAGTAGGTACCACAACCTACTTCTTGGGATGAGAGAACAATGTGGAATGGATTGTATTGATTTTTTAAACATTAATTTATTATTAAATTTGTTTGAGTCTATCTGGCCACAAGGATTTGCAGCTGGCTGAGCAACCACACTCAGCGGGTCATTCTCAATGGTACTACATCTACATGGAGGAAAATAAGCAATGGGGTCCCCCAGTTGTCTTTGGCTCAGTAGCCTTCAACATCTTCATAAATTATCTAGTTGAGCAGATAGAAGGAGCGCTTATCAAATGTGCAGACAACATCAGTGGTGGGATTCAAATATTTTTACTACCAGTTCTGTGGGCATGGCCAGGGAGGCATGGCGTGGCATGGTAGGTGTGGCGGGGGAAGGATACTACAAAATCCCCTTTCCCTCCCCACCCCACTAGCCTGCTTTCCAGCTCCATTCTTCTGTGCAGGGCAACAAAAGAAGACCAAGCCAATCAGCTGGGACTCAATGGGAGGCAGAGAATAGATTGGGGCGGAGCCAGTCAGACTTGGTATCGGCCGGTTCTCCGAACTACTCAAAATTTCTGCTACTGGTTCTCCAGAACTGGTCAGAACTTGCTGAACACCACCTCTGGACAACATGAAGCTAGGGGAATAGCTAATACTTAGAATCAAGAAGAACCATGATAGACTCTCAGAGTTCAGTGGCTTATGTCCATCCATCGCTGGTATTCTGAGAGCTTATGGAGATTGCGTAGGACAGGGGTGTCAAACTCAAGGCCCGTGGCTGGATCTGGAAACAGCAAAGGACCAGCCCACGATGCCTCTGCCAGCAAAAACAGAGCTCAGGAGGGCCGCATGCAACCTTTCCAAGGCTCGGTTTTCGGCTGCTACAAGCCTGTCAGGATTCCCTTAGTTACCCCAATTAAATCATGAGTCTCGAGCCAAACTTCAAAAGGATTTATTGGGAGTTGACATGTCCGGCGCTGCCTGCGTGTAGCCGACTCTGAGACACATCATTCATTGTCACTCTTGACCCTGGCTTTCCCCCGACCCTTGGGTTTATCATAATTCGCATATTCTCCAATGGGACACATCCATAGCCAAGAGTCATCAAACATTCCTTCCAGTTAGAATTTAGTTGCTAAGTCACCTAGTTGCTACCTTTGAAAACTACTTATTGCTACCACCTACTTATTGCTACCACCTAGTTGCTACCTTTGAAAATTACTTACTTTGAAAGCTACCTTTGAAAACTATTTATGGAATGCACTTTCAATTTCCAAGCTGCCACACTGCTCTTTCAAACCCCTTTCCCCCCTCCCTTTCTGTTGGCAACTCTAAAAAGGCCACTGAAATATTTTATGAGTTGACATAGCCTCCTGCAGCTCTCTGCCAGCGAAAACGGAGGCCAGAGCTCCATTTTTGTTGGCAGAGACAGGCAGGAGGCTGTCACAGCTGAAAAAGCCCATTTTCTCTGACAGAGTGCCCGGGCCACCACAGGCACAAGTGACATCAAGCTGGCCACACCCACTTGGTCACAAACCCTCCCCCCCAAGGTCAAACCCTGACGCAGCCTTCAATGAAATCGAGTTTTGACACCCCTGGTGTAGGACATGGATAGCAGATAGATAGAGAAAACTTTCTTTGCTACCCTCTACTGCCCGTTCCAATTTGTCTGGTAACCCTAATGTGTCTATAGTGGATGGGGGCTCATGCAGACTGGGGAATTCTGGGAGTTGGAAGTCCACACAACTTCAAGTTGCAGAGGTTGAGAAACACTGGCTTAGGGCACCAACTGTCCAAAAATGAAGCAGTGGAAGATGTTGGAAAACTTGCTTTACGATAAGAAAGCTATTCGCTTTTATTTTAAAAGGTCAGGGCCTCCCTCCCTCTTTCTTAGACTGGAGATACGTTCACTAAAGTTCTTTAAAAGTCTTCCTTGGATAAATACCTTTGAATGATACCCTTGTTCTAGGAAAGTTAAAATGCTTCTAGTCTCCTTTAATGGATCTGCTGCTCCTACCCCGAGACCGGATTCCAGGCTTGGCTGATTTTCCATCCTTTTTGGAATTAGGACGACTGCCAGGGATGATGGCGCTGAAGCCCACATGCATACTTCCTACTGTCTGATTGCATAAAATCCATATAAACTTAGATAAATATCTCTATAAAATATACCCACAGTCTTGCAGAACTAAAAACTTCCGTGTCTGCCCAAATGCCAAAGGGGGAATTAGAATTAATCGGTTTCAGGATTAGCAGGATGGCTGTGCAAAAGCTGATCTTTGCCAATTGCATGTGAAACTGCGTACAAAACACAGATCATTTCATTTCAGATGAACCAATCCCTCATAGGGGGAAGGATAAATAAGACTCTCACCACAAACCTCACAAATGCAGGGATACGCAACGCTGGCTGGCTTCGATACAGAAATGTGTGTTGAGTTTTGGTGCTAGTGGAATAGAACTGCACCCAATATTGTTTCTTTCTTGAAAACTCCATGAAATTTTAAGGGTGTTTTCAAAAAAGAATAAAACGATATGCACTTCCTTGGGCATACTTTCTTTAAAATGTTGGGTGTGATTGCAACTGTACATTTCTCTTTTTATGGGAAATAATAAATCATTTGTTTCTGTGCAGCAAAATAATTTACGTTGAAAATCCAGGAAATATAGTCAGGACAGCATATTGCTTCTTTAATCAATATTCCCAAACAGGGTCTCACTGCTCCAAGGTTATACAGAGATAAATGGAATGAAATTGTCTCCTATCCAGTTCCTTCCTTTAAATAAAATCCTTCTTCAAGTTAAAGGAATTGCATTTAAAAAAAAAGAAAAACATAAATGCAAATTATTTAACTATACTCATCTTAATTTAACTATTTTTTTTCAACTCAGGGACCTTGGGAGGTCTTCTAGTCCAACACCCTGCTCAAGTAGGACACCCTGTACCTTTTCAAAAAACCTCCAGTGATGGAGCCCCCACAATTTCTGAAGGCAAGCTGTTCCATTGGTTAATTGTCCTCACTGTTGGGAAGTTTCTCCTCAAATCCAGGTTGCTTCTTTCCTTAACTAGTTTCCATCCATTGTTTCTTGTCCTGCCCTCTGGTGCTTTGGAGAATAAGTTGACCCCCCCTTTGGAAAATCAAGTTGACCTCTGATTCTCGGGAAAAAATGTTTTTATTTATTTTTGTGTAGTTTTGGTTCCTTCTACCAAAGCAACTGTTACCTTCTCCGTACAATAAATAAATAAATGGACTCCAGAGTTTACAGCTTTCGAAAAGAACAGAAAGTTCAAAATAAGGCAAGAAGTTGCGGCTTTCTTTTATCCAGCCCCAGCTCTTTTACATAAATAATCATAACAAAATTAAGATAAATTTCCCAGCTCTACCACCATTGCAACCAAATAGAGAAATGTAAGAATAGTCCACCACAAAAGGGAAAACATGATTGCGCAGCAAATACAGTGCTGGTTGAAACATCTAATTCAAAATGTTTTTGTGGGATAGTCAGAATATTTCAGCACACTTCCTTTAAGAGAATTGGATGTAATTCTGAAACAGAGCTTATCCAAGGTTATGGAGGGATATAAAAAAACTTGTCAGAGAAAAAAAGGTATGTGCAAGAGCACACCTGTGGTGCAACAGGAAGATGCATCCTTGCAATGGATTAACAGAGATGGGATAACTAACTGAAAGACTGATATGAGTTATATTTGAGGGTAAGTTGACACAGTGTATGAATCATGTAGACATGGCACCACTTTACTAACGTAAATGGGAACATCAAATCATAAGCATAGCTTGAATCAACTGTGGGAATGTTGACCGATGCTCCATCTTTTCCTTTCTTGGTAACTTTTTTCACAGACAATTCAGCTTTCTCTGCATTTCAGACATCCAGTGCAGCTATACAGCCTTAAGGTTCTGATTTTGGCTGGCACTTTTGGAGGAACTTAATGGTATCTCAGAACTGTTTTATTCTGAGATAAACCTGCATTATCATATGGTGTTTGGGATCCGGTACTCTTTCTTGCAGGCAAATGAGGGGAAAGGCATATTCGTGATTACCTATTCTTGCCACATCTACGTAAGGCCTATTCCTACTTACTCAGTCAATGCTATGAAACCAAATGATGGTCATGTTGATCTTTGTTACTTGGAGTGTATCAAAACAAATGTGGTTGCTTATTCACTGCAGTGCTCCATGGAAAAGAAGAAAATAAATAGTTATTTAAATGATTGTCTTCTTTGTTTTGTTAAGGAAAAGGAACAAAAACTGCTGGAGCATTAAATGTTCTTCTCACTGCAGATAAGAAAATGTGGATGGTTTTTTTGGTTAGGTGTTAAATTAGCACTGCCAGACAAGCACATGACTCTGATTGTTAATGAAACTGCACAGACAGGTGACAAACATCCTATATTCTTTGTGTTTGAGTGTGTATTCAGTCCCTGATATTAAACTATTCATTTATTATCTCAAAATGGAATGTGATAATCCATGCCAACCTTTCCCAAAATTGAGTATGTTGAAAATATTACCATTCAGACAAAATTCCTGGGAATTTAGAGGGGAGTGGATTGGACTCAAGCCTGGTTTAGGAAAAACCAGACTGAACTGCCCCCAAGTGGGTACTTTTGGGGGGGCAGTCAAGATCCTGATATGGCATCCACTGGGGGATGAAATACCAAATTCCCAGTCAGGTTATAACTTCTACCATGTTAATAAGTGCATCTGATGAACAGCTAAGTGAAATTCATTAAGACGTTTGCTGCTGGATCTAGCACTGGAAACAGATAATGAATGTAACAACCAAAATTCTTAAACCAAAATTAGCCATAGGAATTTTAGAGTGCCAACCAGAGAACCTGTTTCTGTTTCTGTCATTTTTGTTGCCTTCCTCTTGACAAAGTCCATCTGCTCTCTCCCTTCCAAGATTTCCTCTTTCTGCTTCAACAAATGTGGCTTGGAAGAAACCATCTCTCTAGAAATTACAGAAGTGAAATACTGGCAATTTCCAACATCACTTTGAAGGACAGAAACAAATTATAGGGGTGAAGGAGAAAAATATAATTAACTGTTCCACCACTTTCTTTCATTGGATGAGAAAGCAGCATTCTTCACTTTAGTGTCCCAGATACCAAATGAAGGTTGGTGCAACTGATTCAGAGATGAGTAAGAAAAGCAGGAAAAACACTTAAAAAAGAAAGGCTAATGGACAGCACAACAACTAATGGCACAGGAAAAGTTCATGTCCACAGATGTAGGATGACTATTGTTCCCATCTCTTCCGCTTAGGATATTTCACTGCTTGTTTGCTTTAAATCTCTCCAAGCACTGGGTGAATTAGGATAAAAACCATTCTAAGTGCATAAAAACTGTGCGTAGCCCAAAATCTCCTTATGCTTACAGGTGGAGCTACCTCTGTCCTAGGCCATGCATCTCTCTTCTCCAGTCACACACCTTCTCCATTTAAACAAGGCCTCAATTTATGTGAGCATTTTAGGAGAAACGTGTACAAAACATGCTCTGTCTACACATAAAGCAGTCAGCTTTCTCGCTGTCAGTTGTGCTAAATAAATTTCTTTCCTTCCCACCCCAAATATCTGGTTGACAGATTCTTTAAGGCTGCCTTAGACAAGATCAGTGCAACATTCGGCTTCTCTCACAAGCCCTCTGCAGCTCAAGAAGCTCATATTTTTCTTCCAAGAGATAAGTTTATTTTAAATGTAAAACATTCACTCTCTTTGAACGTTTGGTGAAGGTGAGAGACAACAACCCCAACAGAAATGATGTGGACACGAGGTAGGGAAACTGGGACACAGGCTTTAATCCTCCACTCTGTGTTAGCTTCAGAATGCTTCCATGTGCCAGTGTTGTGGTCCCGTTATAATCCACCTGGAAGTGTCAAATATGCCAGCAAGTGAAGCTTGCTTCCAGGTAAAGCCAAAAGCTCTTTGCTTGAATGCTCAAGACGAGAGGAAGCAAAACAGCTTCTCCCCCAAAACACCCATGTGTTCCTTTCTCAATATATTCAATATATTCTTGCATTCTCTCTTTCTCAATTCAAAGAATGCGATGATTGGAAACAAAACAACAACCCCACCAATGAAGGCAACCTTTACGTGATCCAGAAGTTCCTCCTCTCTTCTAGCAAGCTGATGGATCTGTTTGTAAGAGTCTCAGCACTGCTGACCAGCTTGTAGCCAAACAGTTTCATGGCTGGCGTGCAGACATCCTGGACCACCTGGGCGAGCTTGAAGGGGATGCTGAACCGCCACTTCTCAAACTGCTCAGAGGAGTTTTTCTGGGTGGAGTAGATGCCGTTGTTGTCTTGAGGGGCCTGTGTATTTTTCCGGATCCAGTCCTCTACCTGCGTGGTGAGAGCGATGCCAGTGAATTCATACATCTCCTTGGCTTTCTGGAGGGGGGACCGGGCAATGTCCTCATAGCGGACCAGCATGTAGTGGCCCTGAAGCCATGCTGGCTGCTTTAACCCAAGCTCAGCCGAGAGCCGGATGTTTTCACAGTTGCCTCGCAATCTCTGGACCTCATCCTCCTTAAGGGTTGCCACACCTTCATTAGCCCATTTCTTCCAGGTTTCATACTTACCCGAAAAAGCCACCATGCGGGAGGCCAGCACCGCCCGAGGGTCCCGCACCAGCTGAATTATCCTCAAGTCCAGGCGGGGGTCTTCAACTAATGGGCGTAAGAATTCCAGCTGTCGGATTCGAACCACCTTCAGGGCCATATGTTCCTTCTGCAGGCAGGCCTCCGCTGCCAGAGTCACATTCAGGGGGCCACAGCGGCGGTTCTTGCAGTGGTACTTCTCAAAGACCTTCTTGACAAAGGGTGTGCAAACAGGCTCCTCGCACAAAGAGCGACTTGAGCCGCGCCGAAAGAGAAACTGAGTCAGGTGGTCCTCTGGGAATGGGAAGATGAAGTTCTCCAAAATGTAAAGGTCGCAGAGGAGCAGCTGCTTCAAAACATCTCTGTAGACAAGGGCTGATCCCACCGCGTTAGCACCGCCGGATTCAAAAGACACCGTCCTTTCGATGTGCCACAGCGGTTCAAAGAGGTAGAAAATATTGCCCTGTTGGTTGAAGAATTCCCCTACGAAGGAGGAGCCAGTACGGGTGGTGGCCATGAGGAGAACATGCTTTCGTGTCCTTTTAGTGGGGGGCAGCGGAGTGCCACCAAGCTGCAAAGTGATGTTCTGTAACCGGAGCTTAAGCTGGGAGAAGGCCAGGTCCAGGGCGCTGAGGGACAAGAGGGAGCCGTTCTCTGGCGGCATCAACCCAGAATCAGTGCTGTTGGCTACTGGCAGGGACTGTGGAGACTGCTTCAGTTTGTCTGAAACCCTGCCAAGAGAAAGAACGCAATCATCAGGACCAAGAGCAGCAATGACATTCAAAGAGACTTCCAGACCTGTTATTCTGAGATGGATAGAACGGGTTTCTTAATCCAAGCCAGGTTCTTCTCTTCCATCTTCAGAATCACCTTCCCCCTTTCAATCGTCTGCTGAGGGACGAGTGGGCCATCTTACATGGAATCTCTCTGGCCTGCAAGGAACATAGCACATCCTGGAGCCGTGATGGCAAACCTATGGCATGCGTACCACAGGTGGCACACAAAGCCATTTGTGCAGGTACACAAGCCCCAGCCAAACTTACCTGCACTGCGCATGTGTGCGCCTCCCAGCTGATTTTCTGCCCCAAAAATGGGCCTTCTGGAAATACCGGAAGTGCTGAAACGGGCCCATTTTCAGCCTCCCAAGGCTTCCCTTGAGCCTCCGGGTGAGTGAAAATGGCCTCCCCCGGGCTCCAGAGGCTGAAAACAGGCACTTCCGGTATTTCCAGAAGGCCTGTTTTTCGGCTTCCCAAGGCTGCAGAGGCTTCCCTCAAGCCTCCGGGAGGGGGAAAATGGCCTCAAACAGGCTAAAAATCAGCTGGGAGGCGCGCACATGCATGGTGCAGGTAAAGGGCGGCGTGGGGGTGTTGCGCATGCATGTGCAGAGGGGCAGAGTGCATTGCATCATGGGTGCCAGCACATGAGCATGTGCGCACTTTCGGCACACAACAAAAAGGTTCGCCATCACTGTTCTAGAGACAGATCGTTGTTTCTCAACCTTGGCTATTTTAAGATGTGTGCACTTCAATTCCCAGAAATCCCCAACCAGCATGCTGATTGGGGAATTCTGGGAGTTGAAGTCTATACATCTTAAGGTTACCAAGGCTGAAAAACAGTGACCTAAGGGGATCACATTCATCCCTTTTATATCCAGTTCAGTTGCTGTGGATATGTAGTACCATCCCCTGGAAAGTAATCTACGGTTGACTTTGGAATCCAGATCAAAAGCCAAGACTTTGGCAAGAAAATGCAGACTGAACGTGGTTTCTCTAATTTGTTGGCCTTGTAACTGTATTATTTATTAGTATAGTTGATGATTGGTGAGCATCTGCTTGCCTGGGCCCCACCAATATATTGTACGCCATGAATTTGGAGCTGAGTCTCTATCAAGGTCCACAGTGAGTGAAGGGGCAAACATTCTTTAATTTCAAGAAAAGGATATACAATATTGATTTAGTCCTTATCCTGTATGAATTATCTGAACCTGGATTCTCTTTTTGCAAAATAGTGGTTCAAAGGATTATCAAAGAAAGAGATATTGTCCACAATAGGTCTTAACTGGGACACAAAATTGGCCATAGGACTCAATGGTTGGGTTGATTTTTCTCAGGATCTCCAATGAACTTCAGCAAAGCTTATCATATTTGTCCTGAGCCTGGTGGAAAAGTAAGTAAGTGTCCATCTAAGTGTTTTTTCAATCTTGGCAACCTACTTGGCTGGGAAATTCTGAGAGTTGAAGTCTGAGTTGCCAAGGTAGAGAAACACTGTCTTAGGATGATGTTTCATTTACAGTAAAATGGCTATAAATGTGTGGGCTTTTATCACAATGAATGTGGCCCAGGTCATACATTGAACTCAATATGTTTAACACACTGCTAAACAAAAGAGATAGCAACAAATTGTTGCTTTTAGTGGGATTGTATAGTGCCTAATTGTTCCGTTGAAATCTGATAAATCTGATAAGATCCTGGCAACATTTTAAGATATTCTGAAGCTTTCCAATCCTGTTTGTATGCAATGATGATTGTCATTCTAGATGACTGCCCTTGCATGGATCAGCTGTAGCCTTATAAACTGATTCTTTAATGTATGTCAGTAGTAGCATGAAAGCATGAAAATACTCTTCCTATACTTACTTGTAATTAGAATATATTAATTATTATTGCTTCTGATTGTATAAATATCCTAAACATTCAGTCCTGGTATCATAAATGACTTACCAAATGCCTCTGATTTTTAGTAATTTGGAGGCACAATGTTAAGTTTGAAGGCCTGTGTACACGTAGTCCTAGATTAACACTGCAGATAGACAATAAAATTATGTATTCACTCATGGAACCTGAACAAATAAAGATAAATAGTACATAGAAAAATAATGTAAATACTTACAAGTTTTATTCCTTTAAAAAAAAAAAACAATTGCTTCTTCACGTAGAGACCTTCAATGTCTAACTTAGGTAGCTTAATGTTAATTCCTACCAGTAGGTAGCACTTGCATTTCCTTGAGAGGACCTGTCCTTTTAACCCACAGATTTGTTATACAAATCCTGTCAAATGTGGCTTATTTAACCAATCATGCTCGTGATATGTGATCTCCACCGGATGGGACAGTTGTGTACAAGTTATTTATTTATTTATTCAGCTTCTATAATATTCCATTTATATTGTATTCGTTGGTTAGTGAATGTGTGTGCATTCATATTCATTCCCTTTGGCCTCAGGAATAAAGCCTTATTGATTGATGATTGATCTCAGTCCATGCTTAAGAGAGTCATCTGGCTGCATTCATGAATAAAGATGCAACTTAATTCAGACTGGGAAATGTTAATATTTACCTGGTTCCAAAAGGCTGGCGGACTGGTGGTAGCAAGTTGGGACCAGGCAAGCTTGGTAAGATACAATGTGCAGCCTGAAGGCCACAGAAGAAGACAAAGAAAGCCTCTTTTCCAGCACAGCATCTCTTCCTCCCCCCCTACCTTGAAATGATGTTGTTCTCCTTCTCAATTATGACAAGGGCTGCCACAAAGACCAGAAGAATGGCGTACTTGCTCTTCATCCTCAGGCGGTATAGAAGTTCCCAGATATTTTGAGACAATGTGAGAATTTTATCCATGGGAAAAGAATGTATTTTTTTCAACAGCTTGCCAGCGAAAATTCCTTCACGGAGGGAAAAATGAAACTTTCCTTGTCCTGTGGTTCTTCGGCGATATGGAAAGCGGTGTCTGGGATTAGCTTATCTTCTTCAGGTGATGTTGTCCTGCAGAAAGAAAGAGAATGGATTGAATGTCTTCCCTTTAGGCTGAAGGACAAATTAATAAATGCACATTGATTCAAACCTTTTATTGGATAATTGCTGGTCTCACACATTATAGTAAGCTGTGATGTGAATTTATCTTCATATACAACAGGGGTGTCAAACTGGTGGCCCACGGGCTGGATGTGTCATGCGCAGGCCACACCCACCCCAACTCCGCAAAGGGGAGAAATGTGAAACGTCACGTGACAGCAATGTGACATAGCGAGTTTGATCCCCGTGATATAGAAGATAGAATAACAGGGTTGGAAGGGACCTTGGAGGTCTTCTAATCCAACCCCTGCTCATGTATTCTGGACAAAATGGCTGCCCATTCTCTTCGTGAAAATCTCCAATAATGGAGCACCCATAACTTTTTAGAGACAAACCATTCAACTGAATATTCTCAGGAGATTTCTTTTTAGATCTAGGTTGGAACTCTTTTTATGAACTTCCATCTGTTGGAACGACAAACCCAAATAAATGCTGGGTTTTGCAAAAATGTGATCATTGTAATGGCAGGCTTCTGCAAACAGCTGTAAATGCGGGTCAGTTGCTGAGTGCCCCAAAGTGCAACTGGGTGAGGCTGGGTTGTCAGAACTTTGAATCTGGGTTATAAGTACATCTAGAGAGATCAGTCATAATTTCAAACAGTCACTCAACGAATGGTCATATGTCAAGGGCTACTTGCATGCAAACCTTGCTGGCTGAGCAGGTTGTCAAACTGTTCTCCTTACATAAAAAACCCCTCTTAGACAGAGAAAAGTAGCTTATCAAAAACATTTTCCCCTCACGTATTTATTATTTTATAGATATAGAATGGAAGGGGTTTTTTTTTGTAACATGCCTGAACATTACAGCAATGCAATAATACTTATAGCTGTAACCTGTAACCTGATCCTCTTTGTTTTCTTCCCTCTTCTGTCTTTTGGGAGACTGTTTTTTCCATTAATTTTCTACGAATCAAAGCTCTGGCTTTGCCATCATGGCTGATAAAATTCATTAGGTGTGACAAAGCAGCCGTTAATTAAGACAACAGTGAACACTTTAGCAATTACCTATTTCAGATCTTCCACAAGCTCTCAACTATTCATGAAAGGAGCTCATTTTTTCCTCAGGCTTTCAGGCAACCTTAAAAAAAAAAAAAAAAAATGTTGCTGCTATAAAAATCAATTTGCTTNAAAAAAAAAAAAAAAAAAGGATGTTGCTGCTATAAAAATCAATTTGCTTTCAGTCCATCTTTCATTTATGCAGTACCAGAATGGAGAAACAGGCATTATCATATGGCAGAACCAATGCTGGTCCAGCATATTGGACCACTATGACCAACTTTTAAAAGAAGCGAAAGAAAACAAACTGATTCTTGTTAGCTACACTAATTAGCATATTTTTTAAAAAAAGTGATCAGTCCTAAGAATATTAAACTTGTTATCTTGCCAAAGAGAAAACAATGAGCTAGTAATTACCTTCCAGGGGGCATTTTGTTCCAACAAACTCAAGAGTGCAGTGAAAGCTTTGGTGTCTATATAGCCAAATTGCTCCTCCCAGGATTTAACCACTTGCTTGATGGAAGGCTTAAAGAGATACAGCCTTGTCATGGGGACAATATATAAACTGAAAAGTTGGCATATTGAAATGGCCAAGCAGTTTTTTTTTCCCCACAGAGCTCTGACTCCATGGCTCTGGATTTCTAAAATTCTTTGTTTGCAGTCATTAGGAGTGGGCAACTATGGCCCCTTTACCATCTGTGGACTTCAACTCCCAGAATTCCTGAGCCAGCTGGCCTGTTTGCAAACATGGCTGGCTCAGGAATTCTGGGAGTTGAAGTCCACAGATGGTAAAGGGGCCATAGTTGCCCAACCCTTGCTTAGTCCTTTGGCTTGTTAAACTGTGGCACTGGCTTAACTTAGCACAATGCTAATGTCCCACAAGGCATTGCTTGAAATTCTAATCCACTTACATTTTAGATCTTTTACTTTGTCAACATTGATATTTTTAGATCCTTGTCATTTTACATGTTATCATATTTAACATAATTTTAGGATTTAAATTATCATTTAATATAGGCTGCACCCTGAATCTCACTTATAGATGTTCCTTAGCTTGTTTTAATCTCACTTATAGATGTTAGTTAGCTTGTTTTATAAATGCACTTTAACTCTGAATTAAATCTGTTTATTATTCATGCTGGTCTTTGACCACACAATAAATTGAATTGAAATTGCACAATGCTAGTGCCTGCAATTAAATAAGACTTGCTTTCTTGAATTGAACATGGAGCTCGGTTTGTGTATTAGTTATGTTTCATTGTAATTTCACCAGTATCTATATTTGCTCAACATGCTAGTCCATAAATCATTAAAACCGNGTATTAGTTATGTTTCATTGTAATTTCACCAGTATCTATATTTGCTCAACATGCTAGTCCATAAATCATTAAAACCGTGGGGATTACATTCACAAAATGTACTGAACTGGATACATACCTACACAGAGCTACAAACTGTTCATCCCATTTTGGCCTAGTATGTTGTGTGACACAACTAGTACACTAAACTGTTATTACGGGTGTTCTGTTCGGAAATAAGGTGCGCGAGACCGGGTTCTAACAAACATCTCTTTATTTAAACAGTAAAGTAACTGGTAACAGAACATTGGCTCAAGCCACGGCAGCCCTTCTTATAGCGGCTTGCTCGTGGCATGTGGCCAATGACAGTTGTTTGAGTGATCCCGCCGTTCGGCGGGCCAATCGGAATGGCTCTTAAGTAACCAATCCAAGAACGGCCTTTTCAGCCAATCAGATTGAGATATTTGGAGTCTTCCAAGTTCTATACACAACAGCAGGTATTTGTACAAAATCCCATCCTATTTTAATACTTTAGTTTTAACCAGCAGTTTTTATCCCCAAATATAGATTTAATGGGAATTACAGAGTGATATATTGTAAGTCACCCAGAGTTGCTCTGTGGTAAGATGGCTGGCCAATAAATTTAATCAATAAAATAAATAAATAAATAAATACAGTATTAGTATTAACAATAAGAGGTTTTTTTTTAGTTAAGATATATAGTATTAGTAGGAATGAACAAATTGTACAATTTTGTTATTTGGCTGCATTCATATTCAACCTTAGCTTTTCTTTGACTATTCTTCAGTGGGTATTTTGTTCCAATCAAATAATTGAGTTTAGTGTGTTAGCAGGGGTGGGATTCTACCAGTTTGCACCTATTCGCTAAAATCGGTTGTTAACATTCTATGCAGTTTGGAGAACCAGTTGTTGGAAGAAATTACTGGCCTAATCCTGTAAGGAAGGCAGGAAGGAAACATTCTGGTGTTGCTTACAGAAACTGCCTCTCTGTTAACCCCGATTACATTCTTGGCAGGACTGGACTTCCTGTCTCTGGAACTTCTCTGGAATTTTTTTTTCCCCTCCTTTGCTGGTACTTTGCTTGTGTGGAGTGACCAAAGTTACAATGACACTGAAAAGTGACTTATGATCAGTTTTCACACTTAGGACTGTTGCAGCCATGAGAGGCCAGGCGAGGAGATGCGTGCCTCGATGTGAGTGATATTGAGTTGGCCACACCTAGCCAATAACATGACCACCAAGCCATGTCCACCCAGTTACATGACCATCAAGCCACGCCCACCACCTAAGCCACGACCACAGAACCATTTGTTAAAAATTTTGAATCCCACCCGTGTTAGTCAATGAGTAAAATAAAGGTCTGATTTGATGAAATAGAGAGGCAGAGAGCCTTGGAGTGCAAATGGAAGAAATCCATTTTCTTCATTGTGTGTCATTTCTTGCCTCAAGATACTTTTGTTTTTTATAGACAGGATTGCTCAGATTCACCTCCAGCATTAAGCAAGTCACAGAGAAAGATTGTCTTGACAGTCACTTGCCCCTGCATGCTCAAAATGGCAACTATTTGTTAAAAAAAAAAAACTTGGTTAAACTGGAAAGACTCCAATATCATCCTTGTTCAAGATGATTGAGAAAGAAGAGACCTCACAATTCTAGGTGTATTTGGATGAAACAGATATCCTGGGTCCATTTCAGTCAGTTGTAGAGCTAGGAAAGATTTAAGGAAATCTTGTGTATATAAGCAAGTCTCTATTATTTCACTCTGAATTAGATAAGTTACTCTATGATGATGATGATGATGATGATTATGATGATGATGTTCTGTGCAGAGCACATTGGGCAGAAAGGGTTTTTCACTGGTTTTGATCATTTGCAGCATCTTCAACATCGTTCTAATGGACATTAATAATCTTAAAATCTTTCTGAAATTTTTGCTGCCAAATTTTCTGAGGCTGACCTTATTTTCTCTTTCCTTCAGGAGGTATCCAACGTAGTGCAATTTTTGGATGTCAATCTTTAGGCATACGTAAGATATGGCCAAAAAGCTGCATTCGGTGTTCATTCCAAGAAAGTATTGACAAGGAACATGCACAAAGTATCATTTGAACAAATTGTCATAAAATTGTTGACCTCAAGGAAAATAAATAAGTAGACTGAATGGACAGTCTTGCAACAACAATGCTTTAAGAAGCTTATAAATAAATGAAGGAGGAGGAGGAGGAGGAGGAGAAATGAGGGCCTGGAACAGTACCAGTTAATAAAAATAAATTGATAAATTGTTTATATTACAACTCTTGCTTAAGTAATGAAAAAGAGGATATCTTTATCCGGAGTAGTGATAGCTGCTGTTACAGCTATTTACAACATGCCAGTAGCATTAACTATGTTAAACGTTAGTGGGAGAGGGCATTCAACTCCTGTGCCTTGTAATTGCCCCAGGCCAATTCTGTCTCAACTGAGCTCATTTCAAAGTTTGTCAAAAGGGGAAACTGTGCCATCGCATTGGCATTAGGGACCACACAGATATGATACTTCCATGATGATATACACATAATCTGGTTTTTCGAGTCTTCTAAAGTGCGTCCATTGCCACAATTACAGAGTTCACCTACCTTGCTGCTGGCGGCCTTTTTTCCTTCCACCTTCCCCAGAATCACAGCCTTCTCCAAAAAGATCCTTGCAATATAATATCTGAATAATTTGAGCCTGGTCACTTGTGCTTCTAGTGAGAACTCTGGGTTGATTTGTTCAGTGATTGATACAATTGTTTTCTTGGCTATGCATGGCATTTTCAGGAATCTTCTCCAACACCAACGTTCAAAAATATCACTCTTGTTTCTATTCTGCTTCTACAAAGTCCAACTTTTGCTTCCATAGAGCAGGGGTCTCCGATCTTGGGAACTTTAAGACTTGTGGACTTCAACTCCCAAAATTCTGGGAGTTGAAGTCGACAAGTCTTAAAGATCCCAAGGTCAGAGACGGCTGCCATAGAGTGTTCCAGGTGATGCCAGTTTGCATGGTTCTCATCTTTGTACAGTGTAGATACACATGCTTTTTCCAAGGTCTTCACAGATGTTCTATCAAGTATTAATACAAAGCACCAATTTTTTAAAAAGTGGATAAAACCAAGAATAAGTAACCCATACCATTTTCACCCACTTTTTAATTTTTTTATCTCCAAAGTTAAAACAAAGAAGGAGGAGGAGGAGGAGGAGGGAGGAGGAGGAGGACGGAGTGAGGAGAAGAGGAGAGGAGAATTAGAAGACAGTTAGCTACCAGACAAAGCAACGCAACCAAACAAGCAATACATAAAAATCAGTGTAGAACAAAATAACGAAAGTATATCATTAACCATTCACGTTCAGCCAATAAAATTCACCCCTTTTACAGCAAAAAAATGAGTGTTCCCCCATGTCTTCACTAGGTTTTTACCCCCCCCAGAAAAGCATCTGTTGGATTGTAAACCAAGGAAGAAAACAGATGGACTTTGCAGAACAACCATCCATTTAATCAACCTGGAAATGGAAAATGTCACATTGCACTGCAGTGAATAAATTATTAATCCTGGTTTTCTCCTATGAGCTGTGCCTACTTAAATAAGAGTGGAAGTAATCTGGAATGCGCAGGCATATGAGAGACCAAGTGTTTACATCTAGCTTGAAGGCATTCATCTTCTGCTGTAAGGAACAAGGGTCCAACTAGTGGAGAACCATTAAAAAAAAAAAAAGAACCCAGCCACCCCCCCCCTTGTCTTGGCAACCTCCATCCTGTCTGGGAGAAGCAGCTGCTGAGAGCATCCGTCAACCTCTGCTCTTTGCATTTCTCTGTTTCCAAAATAAATCTCTTCCAAAGACTCCATGCTGCACTTCCCCTTGTTTACAGAATCCTTTGCCCCCAGCTCTGAAATGCAACTCTCTTTCTACCAGCCTACCTTGTCCCTCCAACCAGCTGTTTATATGCAGAAGCCAAAGACTGATCTGCAGATGAAGAGAAGGGGCCTGGAGCTAAGGCACATCTTAAAAATGGGGGGGGGGGGGGNGGGGGGGGGGGGGGGGGTAGAGGGAGGAGGGAACCACCAGTTCTTTGAAAGGAATTATTTAATTACACTTCTCTGAACAGCTGCCCACTCTCTCCATTCAAACATAAATGAAATGAAATCCTCATCTGTCTATTCTTCAACTGCAGACACACTGCTACCACTGAGCCTGCTGTGGAAAGGGGGAAAGGGAGGTTTTGCATATTCCGTGTCCATCTTTTACAATTTAATATTAACACAGTTGAGAAAGTCCAGAAATATTTCACCAGAAGAGTTCTCCACTCCTCTACTCCTTGCAGAATACCTTATGCCACCAGACTTGAAATTCTAGACCGAGAAAACCTAGAACTACGCCGCCTTCGGTCCGATCTAAGTATAGTATATAAAATCGTACATTGCAATGTCCTACCTGTCAATGAACACTTCAGCTTCAGCCATAACAACACAAGAGCAAACAATAGATACAAACTCAAGGTAAACCGCACCAAACTTGATTGCAGGAAATACAACTGCAGCAACAGAGTGGTCAATATCTGGAATATTCTCCCTGACTCTGTGGTTTCTTCCCCAAACCCCAAAACCTTTAACCTTGGACTGTCTACTTTCTACTATTGACCTCACCCCTTTCCTGAGAGGTCTGTAGGGGGCGTGCATAAGTGCACCAACGTGCCTACCATCCCTCTCCAATGGTTTCTTTTATTTTTCTTATATGTATCCATGTATTCATAACTATGTTTTTACTTATACCTATTATCTTGTAAGCAATTGACAAACCAAATAAATAAATTTGCCCACCACCACCATAAAGAAGTACTCGACCAAAACTATCTTCATCCTCAATTGTCACCATGCTTATTGCTTATAATTCCAGTCAAAATTGTACTTATGGTTGTTTTGGGTTTTTTGGGGGACTACAGTTAAGTTTTGGGCTTTGCTTAACAATCAGTGGAATGGCTTTGCCTCCAAAAGTTGTGGGTGCTCCAACACTGGAGATTTTAAAGAAGAGATTGGACAATGGTTTGTCCCGAATGGTATAAGACAGTGTTGGCAAACCTTTACCAGCTCCCGTGCCGATAATTGTGCATGCACTCATCTGCTCGCATGCCAGCACCAAGAAGGCAATGTGTGCTGGGCCCTGTCACCCTGTGCACACATGCGCGGTTCCCCTACCGCGTGCCCTCCTGCCCCCCCACGCATGCGCCCGATACCCAACAATCAGCTGTCAGGTGACAGCATGTGCGCATGTTGCAGTGGGGCTCTTCCAGGCGAGCTCTTGCATGTCAGGGGAAATGGCTCTGCGTGCCACTTCTGGCATATATGCCATAGGTTCACCATCACGGGTATAAGATCTCCTTGAGCAAGGGATTTGGTCTAGATGACCTCCAAGAGACCTACAAACTCTGTTATTCAATTTGTATGCCACCCATTCTCATATTTCTAAGCAGAAACCACTGGAAAACCCTTGAAAACTGCACAGGACCTTTTGTGCTTTATAATCATTTATTTCAACATGTTTGCATTCTTTTGGGTTTATTCCCCCCCCCCCCCCNNNNCCCCCCCCCCCCCGGCACACACACACACACAAAAGTCCATTCTGTTCTTTGAATCTGGTGTTTGTTTTGCTGCTTTCTGTATTAAAGCCACACGTTGAAAAGCTCTGAAACTATTTTCCTTGAAAGATATTATTCGACACTTTCACCAACTTTAGGAGAAAATAGCAGCTAGAAGGAATGTATTCAGTGAGCAAATAGCACAGTTGCATACACCAATCTGTACTATGCCCACATTTTTTTGTTTGCTGCTGTTCTTGATCACATATTATTGGTCTTAACTGAATGATGTGCTTGCTGGTATATAGTTTGGTTCCCCGTTCCAATGTTGCAGAACCTCAGTTGGAAGACTTAAACAGAATGGTAGAACATAGAATAACAGGGTTGGAAGGTACCTTGGAAGACTTCTAACCCTAACCCTATACAAGTGATGGCGAACCTTTTCGGCACCAAATGCCCAAACCGGAACAGGCGTGCATGCCGGAGTGCTAGAAACCCAAAGACCAGCTGCCCGGTACGTGCATGCCTGTTTTTTGGCTGGGGTTTTTTTTTTTTTTTGCCATTTTTGGGGCTGTTTTTCAACCTTTTGGGGGCGGTTTTCAGACCAAAAATGGCCAGAAAAACAGCCTGTTTTTTGGCTGTTTCCAGGTGCTCTCGCAACCACAAAGACCAGCTGGCCAGCGCACATGCCCACAGAGAGGGCTCTGCGTGCCACCTTTGGTTCGCCATCACAGCCCTATACCATTCCAGACAAATGACTGTCCAGTCTCTTCTTCAAAACTTGCAGTGTTGGAGCACCCACAACTTTTGGAGGCAAGCAAATCTCCATTCCAAAAGCTACCACGTCCAGTATTTCCTCCTTCCCCTGGTCTTTTCCTGCTGATGCCTTCCCTTCACCACCAATTTGCCTAAAAGACAACCCTGTGAGAAGGAAGGATCCACAATAAATCCTCATAAAATTAGAAGTACAGTCTAGTTACTTCATTGCTGGATCAGATCCGTGATCCCTCTTGTCCACCACATGGTTTAATGTCTGGGAACACATCTGCCTTCCTCACGTCATTCTGCCCCTGGCACTTAGTGGGCAGGGATACCCATTGCACAAGGTATGATGAATACCAACAAAAGAGACTATTTCTAGTTCAGTTTGAATTCTTCTGGTGAACCTATTTTGGTACTTTTGCTCCCATGAGAAAATCTACACCTCTTACATGTAGGAAGCACCCCAAGGGAAGCTGCCTTTTGAAGATATTTTATTCTTATTACAGGCAGAAAGCAAATCTTCCTTCCTTTGTCAAACCTCAACAACATTTCCAGTGTGTTTTATTTTTAAGAGCTGAGAAATGAAGAAAAAAACTGCATTTTACAGCCTCATTGGTGGCAGTTTATATAATTATAGCACCATACAACAGTTTGAATCTAGGTAGTGAGCAACAAAACCAGGAAGAGGAAGACCTATTTTAAAAATCAATTTGGATTAAACCTTTTTTTTCATTGAGTCAATCAAGCTGTAATCCTATATCAAACTGTAATCCTATGCTCTTTTGCAAGTTCTCTGTCTCCTTGGTATCAGCCCAAAATGTTTTTTGCAAATACATTAAAAAAGCATTTGTATTAGTTATGTTTCATTGTAATTTCACCAGTATCTATATTTGCTCAACATGCTAGTCCATAAATCATTAAAACCATGGGGATTACATTCACAAAATGTACTGAAACCGTGGGGATTACATTCACAAAATGTACACACTTGCTAGAGCCAGAAAATTAACAATCTTAGCCTTTTGTTGAACAGATCCCAATACTTAGTTTCAATATTGGACAAAATATTGGAATTGCCATGAAAGGGATGCACTTATCCTCAATGAAAAATCAGTATTTAAACTGATTTCTGTGTGTGATGTTATTATTTATGTCAGAAAAATGTGGAATCAGGAGAAAACATAAAAGAGAAAATATTGTATTTCTTTAGCCTTGTAGTATACTAAGGAACATATTCTGCCCAGATTGTGCCTGGTCCATTCTATTCCATGTATAAGCAGTGCCTTAATTAGACATATAAAACCAATTAAATGTAGGGATAACAACATCTTGAAAACAAAGAGGTTCTGCATGTTTTATAGAGTAGAACAAGAAGAGTACCATACTAATTTTCCAGAATCATATAAAAGCTATTTATTTATTAAATTTATATACTGCTTCTCTTGCTATAGTTGTATTATATTTAATTGTAGAAAATGTGGCAAACTATCTCCCTTGTTCAACCCGTAAGACTTATTCAGAATTATAGTTAACTATTCTCAGGGTCAGAAACCTTACAAGAATAGCTTTTCAGGCCCTGGAGACTTATAATGTGCTGCTTGTAAGAGTGAATGAATCGTTTGATTTCCAGTTCATATCATGTCTTGCATCTCTATCTCCATGTTTTTGTGTTCCACAGCACTGCAAGAATTTTTAAATAATTTGCACAGGAGCCAAATATAAATTTTCTCCAACATATGTATTGATGCATTTATAAATGAATGTCATTCTAATATATGCATTTTTAAACACATTGAATGCTTGACTTGGAATTTGAAACATGTAAAAAACAAAGGGAAACTACATATTGGTTGTGGAATGATTTTAAACCATTCACACTGGAATTCACAAGGCTCAGATTGCTCAAGAATAGCTATTATCAGTCCTGTGTAAATTCCATATATTCCCTCTGGACTAATTCATGCTTTACATGGCTGCTGTATTTAAACAGGTCTCATAAAATATGGCAGGCAGGTGCATGTTTTTAAATAGCTGTGGATATGAGTTGAGGATCCATACTGAGCCAGATTTCTCTGCAAATAAATTCAAGTGTCACATTTAATGTTTGAAATGTTTTGGACAAATATGCACAGGTATGTGCAGTAGAACTGCCAGGTAAGTGTAACTAGGCTAGAGGAATTTTAAAAAGAATGTAACATATTCAAATTACAAAAAAACAAAACCAAACCCTTATTCTCCAAAGCTCCAGAGGGCAGGACAAGAAGTAATGATTGGAAGCTTATCAAGGAGAGATAACCCAGAATTAAGGAGGTATTTCCTATCAGTACAGTTAATCAGTGGAATGGCTTGCCTTCAGAACTTGTGAGTGCTCCATCATTGGAGGCTTTTAAGATGGACAGATATTTGTCTGCAATGGTATAGGATCTAGAAGACCTCCAGGACCCTTCCATTTTATTTTATGCAGGATCCAATCTGGGTCGATCATTGGGAACAGAGGTTTTGTCTTCTGAGCTTTTGAACTTGTGCTGGAGCCCATATTCAGGAAACTTCTCTCCACCTCTGGTCCCAGTGACTGACCCACTTTGGATCCTGCAACATTATCCTGGGACGTGTATATGTGCCTTCATTCATGTATTTTATATAGCTTTCCCCATAACTAGATGTTCTGCTTATAAATTGCAAGTCCTAGCTCACATTTTCCTTTTCCTAAGACATTATTCTTTCGTTAGCATTATTGCAATTTTATTTACTTAGTTGATATAGCTCACTTAGACTTCCTGTATCATTAAGAAACAACAATGACTCGATAAAACAAGAACAGAACAAACCCTTAAAAACATAATCCAAAACAGATATGTACGAACACATAAAATGCCAGGAAAACTCCATGTGCATGCAATAAAAAAATTAAAGGCCAGACAGGTCTCAGATCCAATGTCTGAGGAACAGAACAGCTCTTGAATGCTTTCCGAAGGCAGACAGAGTAAAATCTCAAGGCCGTGATGTTCCAAAGAATACGAACAGCAAGAGAGAAGGAGTATCTCTTGGATCCAACTAGAGGCCCTGCCTAATCCAGTGTTTCTCAGTCTTGGTAACTTTAAGATACGTGGACTTCAACTCCCAGAATTCCCGACCCAGAAAATTGAAGTTCCCCTACTTAAAGTTGCCAAGGTTGAAAAACACTCACCTAAACAATGGGACGCAGAGCATGCCACCAGTTCAAGGGTCTTCAAACTTGACAGCTTTAAGACTTGTGGGCTGCAACTCCCAGAATTCCTGAGCAAACATGACTGGAGGAGGAATTCTGGGAGTTGAAGTCCACAAGTCAAAGCTGTCAAGTTTGAAGATCCCTGTGCCAGTTAGATATTCCTGGGTAGAATGCATAATTCGGGATAGACAATCCTGGGGAAAAAAAACAAAAACCTGACAATGCACCATAGAGGGCTTTAGAATTAAAACCCAGCAGCTCGAACTGTACTTGGAAGTACATTGGTAATTCTTATTATCATTAGGGCAGAATTCTATTCTGGAAATTAGGATTTTGTTAACCAGAGGCAGGGAGTAGAAATTGATAGTGGAAGACTTCCTCTCATGTATGATAATGGATGAAGGAGCAGATCTAACATGCATTGCTGAGACTTGGGTGAGCAACAGTGAGGATGTATCCCTGTTGGAAATCTGCCCACCCAGGTTGGAGGACTTACAACGAAAGTGATGCCAAGGATGGGAAAGAAAGGTTAAAACAAGAGAAATTGAAAGGTTTTTATTTCAGCAGGAGGAAAAAATGATCTAAAAGGAATCTTTCCTCCAGTTGTTATCAGCCATGTGATTCTATATGCAATTACTTTTAAAAATAATATCTCTAATATATTAAAAGATCCAAACTGATTTTTGGAGTCAACACAAACCCAGGCATTTAGGACATTCAAGAGTTGGATTATTTGGGTTTTACAAATTATTGTAATATGATCTAAATACGAGTATCCTTAGATATGGTTCTTAAAAAGTATTCTTGCAATCTTGGAGAACAGTCAGGTTTAAATTCATTGTCTTTAGCTCCTAAATCCCTAAAGGATGTGAGACCCAAAGCAGATTCTTCTAATGTCTCCCAACTGACAGCAGGGACTTCTTGGTGGAAGTATTGTGATTATTTATCAGGAACATATGGCTGGTTTCTGCACTTAAATACAGTTTGAGATCTGATTATTCATCCTGACACTTTCAGGAAAACTGTCAAATGAATTATAATTTTTTTATAGTAAAAGTTGGCTTTATTCTTTTTATCATTTGGGCTATAATGCTTCACCATATGATTTTATGGAAGACAGCCCATGTTTTTTGTTCCTACAAATTGCTCTGGGCTTCCTTGGGATACTTTTGGAAAGAAACTACTTGTAAATATTCAGAAAAATAATCTGAACAAAAGACAATTTACTGCCCTTTTGAATATCTTAGAGAGTTTTTTCCTATTAAATTCTGCCTCCACAATGAATTAATAGTCCTCTATATAAGTATTTCTATCATCACACCAATACTACTAATAAAATTATTTTGATGAATTCCAAAACAATCAATCCATCATCCTCTAGATGTGTTTGATTTCATTTGAGAAATTCAGATTTGGGGAAGCAGTTGATATCAAGGTTGTAAATCTGCATTCAGAAAGGAGCATCCTCTGCTGAGATTTGCGCTATTCAGAATTTGGAGTGCAGGCAACAGCACAAAATTGATTTGAACTTATCTTGCCTGCAAGTGTATTGAATCAACTCACCTAGCCAGATGCCATGAGGAATCACAAGTGGAAAAATGAATGATTCATACTTCTTTTCCCCATGCTTATCCAAAATTCTTAAATGTCTCTATCTTTGCTTGGAATGTTCACAACTCCAAATTGTGACAGTCCTGTACAAATTCACACATTATTTTGTTTTAATTTCTCCATCTATAAATAAAACCTTGGAAAATACAAAGTTGTGATTATACTGATTTTGAACATAGCCTTTCATACATTAATACATTTTTATGCAATTTTCAGGATATTCCAAACTATTTCCATGAAACTACTCTAGTTGTTTTCTTTATACATACATCCATGCAATTTCTCTTGGAGTTTTTATTTAAACACAACGTTTTTGTTTCACACAATTTCCACAAACACACATGAATGTTACACATTTTCTTCAACCTAAAGCTGCACTGCATTAATCATTCTATCTGAAAATGAGGATTACAGTGGACTCCATTCATTGTTTTCATCCATGGCAAGGCAAAGGTGTTTCTCTTTGATCTTTGCTAGGAACATTCCACTTCTTCTCATATTTCAGGGAGGATGCAAAATCAGCCAGGTTTTGAATCAGAAAGCCCTGCAATCACTTTTCTTCAGGTAATACCTTATTTTGGAATAGACTTATCAAAGACTTGTTTACCTGAATTCCCACGTGTTATTCTGTCCGTTCCTAGGATTTCTAGACTTTCTGATGGGAAAAACGGGGGCAGTTGGCTTTTCTGAAGTAACAAGCTATTATCAGGGAAGAACAAGATTTTTGGCAATATTACTTCTGCTAAATCAAATGTCTACATTTTATATGTGCTTTGGGATTTCCCCCCTCCCAACGTGCACATAAAGGCTAATAGTTTTATTACATCTAGAGTATCATTTGATTATCTGCATGCAATGGAATGGCTGCTTTGCGGTGGAGCAATACTTACATGGATTATTATCTCTCTTACTTGATTATAACCCATCATACCATTAAACCTTGAGTAGAAGCCAGAAAAACCTTGCCAGAGATTGCATCAGACAAGAAAACTCTTGAGCTCACATCTGAAAGCATAAAACTCTCTCAACCTCTTTTATTTTTTATTTATTTCATTTTGTAAAGCAATTATTAGATGACAGAAAAAAAAGAAACAATAGGACAGGGACAGTAGGCACATTGGTGCGCTTATGCACACCCCCGTTGTTCATCTGTTGTCAGTTCCTAAACATCTTTCCTGCTTTGAGGGAGGGGGGAAGAGTCCTTTAAAGCAGGGGTCTCCAACCTTGGCAACTTTAAGACTTGTGGACTTCAACTTCCAGAATTCCTCAGCCAGCTGCACAAGTCTTAAAGGTGCCAAGGTTGGAGACCCCTGCTTTGAAGCAAACAAAGAATTAAAAGTTTAACATTGTGAAGAAAAAAAAAGGAACAAGGCGAGGAATATGTCTACTTGGGTACTCTTCAGATGGTTATAGAAAAGAGAGACCAGGACTGTGTTTCCTGGCCAAAGCCCCTTCTTTAAGATCAGCTTCCTTCATCCTCCACATGCTGTGGGTTAAAGAAGTTTAACAGGCTGGAAATATTGTCATTATAACAAAAAAATTCTGGAGGAAGCTGGAAACATTTGAAGCCGAAGAGACATTCCAAGGCGTCTGAGTCCTCTCCTCCCATTCTTCTTTCTGTTTCCTGCCTGTTCTCCTTCTGGCCAAAACTTCCTAGATCTGCAGTAATTAATAGGAGCTGAAGGATTCTGCAAAGGAAGTAGGGAGAAGGGTGGAAAAAATACAGAGAGGAAGAAGCCAGCACTTTCCCCTCAATTTGCAAGATTAAAGTTCGTTCTCTCTCTCTCTCTCTCCCTCTCTGTATTATGCCTCCCACCTTTGCTCCATTAATCATACTTGGCAGGTTTATGTATAATTTCAAAGATCAGTTCTACCTGCTAACGAAGGCAAAAGAAATGTAGGACAAATATACAGATAGACCACAGAAAGCCCAGCCTTTTTCAAACTACTCTCAGCTCTTGTAAAATTGACTGTTTGTCTTCAGCCTCATTTATCTCAGTCAGCGACAGCTGCCATTGCCTCTAGCTGTTGCCATTTTTCACAACTGTGATGGAGAAGGTGCCGATTTTTACATAAAGTGTGGATTCAGTGTATTTATGAGCTTTTCTCTGCTATCTTCTTTACTGAAGAGGAGATTGTCTCTTGAATCAATTTAGCTGCTCAATCACTACTAAATGTCACACAGGAGGAAAGGCCATATATTGAAGAAAACAAAAGTAAGAAATTTTCTTATTCTGAAACAGGCCAGTGGTGGGATTCAATTTTTTTTTTAACTACTGGTTCTGTGCGCGTGGCTTGGTGGGCGTGACGGGAGAAGGATATTGCAAAATCCCCATTCCCTCCCCACCCTACTCACCTGCTTTCCAGCTCCGTTCTCCTGGGCAGGGCAACAAAAGAAGACCCAGCCAATCAGCTGGGACTCGGGAGGCAGAAAACAAATGGGGGAGGGGCCAGACAGAGGTGGCATTTGCCGGGTCTCTGAACTACTCAACATTTCGGCTATCGGTTCTCCAGAACTGGTCAGAAGCGGCTGAATACCACCTCTGAAATAGGCCTTAGCAGGTGAATAGAAAAGGGAGGATAACATAAGCAAATTCAGAAGATGATGCATGTGCAAATCATATTGTGCCCTCCCTAACATCAAATAAACTTATGTTTGACAAAAAACAATCCAAGTTTATTTATGGTCCAGACCAAACACAAGAAAAAGACCAATAATATAATAAATACAATAAACGCTGCGAAAAGACTAAACATAAGACCAACAATACAGTAATTATAATAAACACTATGAGAAAATTCTGGAAACAATTGACGGCTTCTAAGAGAAATTTTGCCACCTTCTTGGAGGTCTCTGAAGAATGGCAATCTAATAGAGCGAAATGATCTCCTGATTGCCAAGGCAATTAGTATGGTTAATTATTGGAAATAATAAATTTTACATTCATGGGGTATAGTAGAGATATTTTCATAGCACACTGGAAACAGATTCAACCTCAGACCGGTCACAGGAGAGGCTGTGGATGTCCTACGGCAAGGATCAGCAACCTACGACTCTGGAGCTGCATGTGGCTCCCTCTGTGATGGCTCCCTGTCTCCAGTCAGCTCCACAATTGATAGGGCTTTCGATTGGGACAGGCAGAGGAAAAAGGATGCCACGCGAGGAGGAGACTCTATGGTGGGGCAACTGAACTTCTGGTCAGCTCCAGAATTGAACAGGGCTTCCTGTTAGGACCTTTGTGGCTCTTTGAGTGTTTAAGGTTGCCAACCCCTGTCCTAGAGTAATAGGGATGACCACAGTTCTGACCAGAGACTTTTATGAGGGACATATGAAATTTGGAAGAAATACCAAGGAATAGTCCAGGGAGAGGAGAACATTCTGCTATAAATGGAGTGGCTAACATTGTTTCTATCATTTTGGGTATCTAAATCCCAAATTCACTGCTTCAGTTCAGCCAAAGTTTTACCAAACCCCGAAGCAGGCAAAGCTGGCAAAGAAAGACTGCAGTATGCCAAACCAGAATTCATCTTTTAGACTAGATAACAACTTGTCTAGCATGGTGGAATGGATCAAGAAAGTTCCCCTTAGGTTTCAGCCAAAATCTAAAATAGCAAAGTTTTAATCCCTGTACAAGGAAAATGTAGCCTAATCCCAGTCATAAGCAGAGATTTAGCTATTGAATAAGATACTTGAAATAAGACTTTTAAACTGAAATGCTTCTAAACTGGAAGACTCCATATAGAGACACAACTGAGCACCCTAGACCTTTGGCTTTAATAGTTCGGAGACATGACTATTTCCAGATTGACATGCAAATGGAACAGTTGTATGGGATGCTTTTTGGGCTCTTAGTAACAGCATCCTTTCTTGAATAAACCGGCAGGTAAAAGATTGAAAATTATACTTCTGGATACTTAAAAAGATTCAACCTGTTTGATACATTTGCCATTAATTGTCCATCTAACTGGGTCTTAAAAATGATTCCTAGACAATACTAATACTTTTGCATTGGGACAGATAGTAAGGCAATCTTTGGAGCAGTAAAGCAATACATTCTTGGGGCACAGAATCATAGTTCACTATCAAAAGGATAAAGGCTGCTGTCGTAAGTTCTTTTTTAAACTTTTAAATTGGCTCAAAAGAGCTACGAAAGCAATGAACCTTGGACACACTAAGAGTTGTGGAGATATTCTGGAAAATATGAAATATAAAAGTGAAGTGTGAAATTTACAAATTTGTAAGCAAGTGCTTTCTATTATCTCTATCCTACATTCTACTTGATTTCTATTATTTCTATATTACTGTGCTATTGCCATATTTCCTCTAGATTAGCTGATCGTGATGATTTTTCTCTTTAAATCCCAATTACATTTTAGATCACCTAAGCTTTATTAAAAATTTGCTTAGACTTTTTTTAAATAAAAAAAATCCTATCATTGTTTAAAGTTTCAGAGCAACCAGCTATGATAAATGTGAACATTTATGGCTGATTTTTGATTAAAAAGAAGTGGCTAGTTTAAGCGTGTTCTAAAAGCAGCACGGTTACTTCTCTCATACCGTCCGAGAACTTTCATAATGAAAAAATATCTTGATCAAAATCAAACACAGATGCAATCAAAACATAATCAGGTATCATTATCACATTAAAAAAAAATCTGATCCACTTAGTTCATTACCTGGACTTCTGATACTAGAGGAGAAAATTATTAAAAATTCTTAATATATGTACACAATACACACACACACACACATATATGTGGTTCATTTAAAAAACAGGCAAGCTACATTTGAAGCTAGAAAAACAAACAGTTTGAAACAGGAGACGACTGCTTAGTTAGTAAGTGCAAGCCACATGCAACCAGTCCGTGTATTTGTATATTTATCTTATTTGTATAGTTGCCCATCTCACATGAAAGTCGCCCTGGGCTCCATATAGCACTTAATTAAAAACAATGAATATAAAAAAAAAACAATCACAAATTGTTGGGGGGGGGGTGTTTCCCTTAAGTTAAAAGGGGTCAAACTTTGTGATTTTCCTCAGAAGATAAGATAGCTGTTTCAGCAGCTTGATTACCAAGGTTTCTATTCCCTGCACATTTTTCAATTCTACAATGTTCTTTTATGGTGCAATAGCCCAAAACTGCTACAGCAATCTAAGAGCGATCATACCATCAATTGTGACTCTATGTTCCCCAGCATGCAATGTGTCTTTTGCACAGAAGCCACGAGAACTGTTGATATTCCAAAAAGCATTAGATGAAGAAGTAAATGTAAAAAGGCTGCTGCCCATCTGGGAAAAGAAGATGACTCTTTCTCCGCGGCCCTGTTGCCATGGAGCTGTGGCAGGGAGCCTACAAATATTGTTCTGGAGAACTAAAAGATGTTAAGAAACTTCATGCAAATCAGGAATACTTCCACTGAAGCCATGCTAATGACTATGGAAATGGGCATCTAGGCAATCAGTTCAATTGGACTCTCTCTTCATGTTGCTCATGATAAAAACCTCTCCCAGTTCTAAAACAAGGACTGCCAATTCTACAGTTCCCTGCTCCCCCCCCCCCCNCAGTTCCCTGCCCCCCCCCCCCCCACTGAAAATTCAGGCACTTTTGGGGTGACAATCCATCCACTGTGCAAAGCAATCAGGGAACGAAGGGCTGGAATACGAAAGTAGCAACTGCTTATGTGCTCAATAGCTTTGCAAACATATTATGGTAATCTCCTCGGGAATACTGTGAAATAATGCTCATCAAGCTGCTGTCTCTTACATCTGTATCAGCTCGTTCAGAGGTTACGCTGAAGCACAGGTGGAGATGAGTCGCTCGTCACTCGCGATCCTTGGCAATTTCATCACTTCCTTTTTATGTCCCCGAAGTGAACTGTTTTCCTGTAAATGTAGGAAAGTATGCAGTTTCTACAAACTTGGGTGAATAAAATCAGGCTGGAATCTTCGCTATTTCCATTCCTGATATATTTAACCATCTGAGGTATTTTTTTCATTTTTTTATTTTTATTTTGTATTCGTGTGGAAATATTTTGGAGGTTTTCTCAAGTAAAAACTTTGGACATCTGGAATACAAGCTGCATCGTCATGGAAAAAAAAGAGCAGGAAGGGAGAATGAATCTGAGCAGATCATCTACCACCAGATGACCAAAGGCAACTTCCAACACAGTAAATGAAGCAAACACAGCAATTGAAGTTAACTGTCAATATTTGAGGCGCTGCCACAAAAATGAGGGGCTTAACCTATTCTGGAAGCCAACTGAGGACAGGACAAGGAGTAACAGATGGAAACTTATTACAGACGCAACGTAGTAAGTACTAAGGAGAAATTTCCTGAGAACAATTAATCAGTGGAACAGCTTGCGTTCAGAAGTTGTGTGTTCTCCAACACTAGAGGTTTTTAAGAAGAAACTGGACAGTCATTGTATAGGATCTCCTGCTTGAGGAGGGGGTTGGACTGGAAGACCTTCCAGTTGTATTATTCTATTATTCTCTGTGCAGGGAAAGCAGGAATATAGAGTGGTGCGATGGCCTAGAGGTGGAGGTCTTGCCTAACAATCCAGAGACTGTGAGTTTGATCCTAAGTAGAGGCAGATATTTCTCTCTCTGGGCACAAAGAGAATATATCTGCTGAACAAAACTCCGCATTGGCAACAGGGAGGGCATCCGACCAGCAAACACCCTGCTAGCTCCATTCAATTGCCCAGACTCCACCCTGCAAGGGATTGTGGGCTTGTTAAAAGGAGGAGGAGGAAGGCAGGAATGCAAGGCAGGCATCTGATTTTTGAACCCTTGTTTCTGTTGCCTTTGTTTTACAAGCCACTGAAAAAATTCCTGCATGATCATGTTTTTTTGCATAGGTCCATCAGATGCCAGGGAGCAGTCCACTACACAGATAATAGTTGCTTTTTGGTTTCCTGGATTATATGCATTTCATTTATCAGTTGCTAGTAGTTTAGACAATAAAGTATTCCTTGCTGGATACAGTGTCGGTAAGGGCCAAAAGAAGGCCAAGATAGTTGAAAAACCAAAAAGCCTGCACAAAAGAACTGCCCAGAACAGGTAGGTCCACAAGGTATTTACTACCATTTCTGCATGGATGTTTCGGTCAGGGGTGGGATTAAAAATCAAAATTTTTAACAACTGATTCTGTGGGCGTGGCTTTGGTGGTGGGCGTGGCTTTGATGGTCATGTGACTGGGTGGATATGGTTTGGTGGTCATGTTTTTGGCTGGGCATCGCCAACTCAGTATCACTCACACTGAGGCATGCATCTCCTCGCCTGGCCTCTCATGACTGTGGGGATGCTGCAACAGTCATAAGTGTGAAAAATGGTCACAAGTCACTTTTTTCAGTGCCATTGCAACTTTGAATGGTCACTCCACACAAGCAAAGTACCAGCAAAGGAGGGGAAAAAAACTCCAGAGAAGTTCCTGAGACAGGAAGTCTCGTCCTGCCAAGAATGTAATAAGGGTTAACGGAGAGGCAATTTCTGTAAGCAACACCAGAATGTTTCCTTCCTGCCTTCCTTACAGGATTAGGCCAGTAATTTCTTCCAACAACTGGTTCTCCAAACTGCATAGAATGTTAACAACCGGTTCTGGCAAATCAGTGCGAACTGGTAGAATCCCATCCCTGGTTTTGGTACACCATAGAAATAAGATCCCTACTTTTGAAATCTGTCAGTGTTGGGGAGATTGACATCAATGAAGTTATTTTTTTCCATTAAGGAACATAGGAGGACAATGTTAAGGAAAGTCTCCCTTTGCTTTGCATCTTTCGGCTGCAAAAGTAACAGGGAGGGGGGGGGAATGGTTATGGGAAGTGAGCTGGAGGTGTTACAAATCAGAACTGTATAAGTTGGAGGGGTAGATTCTTGCTTAGGTTTCTATCCTATGCTATGTGCAGCTGCAACTCTTTTTCAAAATATGTCAAGGTCAACAGACAGAGGCTTCATCACCACCTGGAGATGCCCACATGATGACATACACAACTTTTAATTGGATGAGCCAATTGAATTACTGGGGGTGGGAACATTGCCATTGCTTTGTACAGGTGATTTATGCGCCCATTTTATCAGACTCAGAATTCTTTTGCTGCTACCACTTGATTTCCAGTAAAAGATATCTTTTCCCTGATTAAAGAAGTCTAAGTATTTCTTTCTTGGATTTTGAATGGAGCACCAGCTGACATAGTGGCTGCAACTACCTGTCCGAAGCCTTATCCTCTTCTTGCACGCTTGGTGAATGGAGACTAAAGTCATGTTTGCAGGTGTTCCTGCACAGATTCCCACAAGAAATCCTCTAAACTCAGCCTGCTGGCCACAGGACTGTGCTTCAATTGTTTCAAATCAGGTACATACAAATATGGTCAGAGGGGGATGCTTCACTTAAGGCCAAGCTAAGCAGGTGGCCAGGCAAAATAACTAGGGGCTGCAGGCCCCCCAGCTATAGGATTACTGCCTTGATCTGTAATGAACCTATTGTACCAATTAACACTGCATGAGTTAGAGCTTTTTTTGCTAAATGCCACCTTTCAAAACCGATGACTGTATTTAAGATTCAATTCCTTTTCTTTTTATCATCTTTTACTTTTGCAGTAAATTAGTGATTATAACTATCTAAATTGCACACACACACATTTCAGAAATTGTCATATACCGTCCAAAATTCCCTGCTTCAACAGTTGTCAAACTGAGGTCATAATCATGTCTGCATGTTCAAAATCTCATTGACGTTCAAACTCTGTTCCTTGGAGGCAAAATGGAAGTCACCAGCCTGGACAGATTCCAACGTGACTAATGCAGAATCTATCTAAAGCTGCATTTTTCTGCACAAAGCTCATGTATTATTGTGTCCATATAGTTCTTATATTACAAAGCCTCCTTTAAAGCTTGTCTGGTTGCTGAAAAGGTGCAAGGAAATCATTGTTTGATCTCAAGTCAACCTTAATTGATGAAACTGACAATTGTAGTATAGGTAGTCCTCAACTTATGATCACAATTGAGCCAAAAATTTCTGTTGCTAAGTGAGACACATGTTAAGTGAATTTTGCCCCATTTTACAACTTTTCTTGCCATAATTGATAAATGAATGAAATGCAGTTGTTAAGTTAGTAACATGGTTGTTAAATAAATCTGGCTTGTCATAAGGTCACAGATGGTGACCCGGAATCATCATAATATGAAAGTTACCAAGCGTATGCATTCTGATCACGTGATCATGGGATGGTCATGTGAAAAATGATCCTAAGTCATTTTGTGTCAGTGCCTTTGAACAGTCATTATGTGAACTATTGTAAATTGAGGACTACCTGTACAGGAGAAACAAAATACTGACAGTGAAAGGAGAAAAGGGCTGACGAGCAAAGTTCCGACACGGGATACTGAATGATATAACCGAAAAGCAGAGCTGTCAGTGTATATCCTTCAATTTTAATTATTATTGTTGTTGTTTGCCACCCATTTTGCCACATCTTGCCACAAAGTGACTCAATAATTACTGTATCTTATTGCATATGTGAGGATATATTATAACTTTTACAACTATTACAAAGACATTACAAGATGCATTATTTCTCCAAAAGAACAAACCCTGTAAAGACTTAGAACAATCCCAACTTTCTGAGAAGTAGAGAGGTAAAAAAATAATGAATTATTGTCCATTATAAAATAATTATCAACTTCTACCCACAAACTGCTGACACAGTCAAAATCAGGACTACAGATATTCCAAAAACACTTTCATTATTAAATAACCATTGCCTGGGAGAAAATTAGAGCAGAGAGAATGAGAAAAGCATTAGAAAAGATCATGCTGGAGATAGATTCAGAATATCTGAAAAGAAATTCTCATAGATGTTCAAAAAAATCATAGATGTGTAGGGGGTGTCCTATATGGGCTTTCTGTTCCAGTCTGATGTATTAAATGAGACTTGAAAAATACCTTTATGTGTGTGGAAAGGGATGCCCCCAATATGTCCATGCATCAAGTAACAAACAGAAACTGAGATATCAAGGTTGGGTTGGTTTTAGCAGAAACCACAGGCAGTGAACCCTGAAATCACAAGGACCATTTATATTAGCTATGAGAATGTGTCTTAGCACTAACACCTGCAGCTCGCAGAACAAACGGCTGAGAACCACATCACGTATGGAACAGGGCAAAGGACATCTGTGTGTTGTGAGCATGCTGTGTATTCAGCAATAAATAGCCAGAAAGGAGGAGGGCTCTGAACCCAAAACAGACACACCACACACTTTCGGTCCATGTCCTGCTGCTCCAAATCTTTTTGACGTGCAATTGTGTAAACTTGATAAAATGGATAACAAAACCCGCACTTTCCCATCCTAGCAATTTCCCAATTGCTTTTTTCGCTATTCCTTTCTACACTGCTCAAAAAAATAAAGGGAACTTTTAAACACACAGTGTAACTCCAAGTCAATCACACTTCTGTGAAATCAAACTGTCCACTTCGGTAACAACATTGATTGACAATCAATTTCACATGCTGTTGTGCAAATGAATAGACAAGACGTGGAAAGCATAGGCAGTTAGCAAGACGATCCCAAAAAGAGATGGTTCTGCAGGTGGTGACCACAAGACCACTTTCAGTTACCTATGCTTTCTAGCTGATGGTTTTGGTCACTTTTGAATGCTGGCGGTGCTTTCACTCTAGTGTAGCATTGAGACGGAGTCTACAACCACACAAAGTGGCTCAGGTAGTGCAGCTCATCCAGGATGGGACATCAGTGCGAGCTGTGGCAAGAAGTTTTGCTGTGTCTGTCAGTGAGTGTCCAGAGCATGGAGGCACTACGGCAGGAGACAGGCCAGTTACACCTCAGGAGATGTGGAGAGGGCAACACCCAGCATCAAGACCCGCTACCTCCACCTTTGTGCAAGGAGGGACAGGGAGGAGCACTGCCAGAGCCCTGCCAAAATGACCTCCAGGAGCCACAAAATTGTGCATGTGGCCTGCTCAAATGTCAAGAAACAGACTCCAGGGCCCAAACATCTACAAGTGGGGTTGTGCTTACAGCGCACCACAGTGCAAGATGTTCGACATTTGCCAGAGAAACACCAAGATTGGCAATTCGCGCGGGCTGTCCCTGTGCTCTTCACAGATGAAAGCAGGTTCACACGAGCACATGTGTCAGATGTAACAGGGTCTGGAGACGCTGTGGAGAAGGTGTCTGCTGAGGCCTTGCAACATCCTCCAGCATGACCGGTGTTGGCAGTTGGGTCAGTAATGGCGCATGAGGTGCATTTCTTTAGGGGGCCGCACAGCCTCATGTGCTCGCCAAGAATAGCCTGACTGCCATTAGGTACCAAGATGAGATCTCAGACCCCTTGTGAGACCATAGCTGGTGCGTTGGCCCTGGTTCCTCCCTAATGCACGACAATGCTAGACTTTATGTGGCTGGATGTGTGTCAGCAGTTCTGCAAGACGAAGGGCATTGATGCTATGGACGTTGAGTCCAATTGAGCACATCTGGACCTCATGTCTCTCTCCATCCCACCAATGCCGCATTGCCACCACAGACTGTCCAGGAGTTGGGGGATGCTTTAGTCCAGATGTGGGAGGAGATCCCTCAGGAGACGCATCTGCCTACCTCATACAGGAGCATGCCAGGCATTGTCAGGGAGTCATACAGGCACGTGGAGGCCACACACACTACTGAGCCTCATTCTGACTTGTTTTAAGGACATTACACCAGAAGTTGGATCGGCCTGTAGTGTTTTTTTCCACCTTTTAAATTTTGAGTGTAACTGCAAATCCAGACGCTCCATGGGGGTTGCTAAATTTGATTTCCATTGGTAATTTTTGTGTGATTTTGTTGTCAGCACATTCAACTATGTAATGAACAAAATATTTAAGAAGAATATTTCATTCATTCAGATCTAGGATGTCTTATTTTTGTGTTCCTTTATTTTTTTGAGCAGTGTATAAACTTCTGCAGCTTTTGTAATGGTGCATTTTGTAATTCTCTCATACTGGAGGTGTTGTAGTTGGAACAACTGGGTGGCTAGCCTCCTTGGCACACAGGGGAGAGAAGGGGAGGAAGCAGCTGATGAACCATTCAGAAGAAAAACTCAAGAAACCAGGCCAGGGAAGCAAAACAGCTTCTACAAAGGCAGACCTAGACGATGGGGACAAGAATCAGTCTGTTTGGCCCTAGCCTTCATTGTATTAAGTACAGAATCCCAGGGGGAAGAAATCAAATATATTGACCATTGCACTTGGAACATCTTTTTTTTTTTATCAAGAATAAGAATGGAATAATAGCAATCATAGAACAAAGGACGTGTTCAAAGCCAGTAAGGCCTCTGGCCTTCCTCAGAGAAGCAGTAATCGAAATAAATGGGTTTTAAGTCCCATTCCCGCATAGCCAACCTACCTATTGATCATTAAATCAGATGAGGTTGGGTTATCTATTGCACACTGTGCTCGGAACCTACAAAGCTTCCATGGGTCTAAGAAAAGATTTTAGGACCCCCAAATCTGCATGATATGATAAAAGGTAAAAGTTTCCCTCGCACATACGTGCTAGTCGTTTCTGGCTCTAGGGGGTGCTGCTCATCTCTGCTACAAAGCCGAAGAGCCAGCGCTGTCCGAAGACGTCTTTGTGGTCGCATGGCCAACATGACTAAACACCAAAGGCCCACGGAATGCTGTTCCCTTCCCACCAATGTGGTCCCTATTTTTCTACTTGCATTTTTACATGCTTTTGAACTGCTAGGTAGGCAGGAGCTGGGACAAGTAATGGGAGCTCACTCCGTTATGCAGAGCTAGGGATTCGAACTGCCGAACTGCCGACCTTTCTGATCAACAAGCTCAGTATCTTAGTCACTGAGCCATCATGTTCTCCTTTTATTATGATAGGGCTGCATAAATCTCTACAGCCCCTAGACAGGGTGTCAAACTTGATTTCATTGAGGGCCACTGTCATGCCCCTGTTGAAGACTGACTCCGAGGGAGAGGAGGAACAGCTAACAGGGAGTGGAGATATGGCTCCAGAGGTTGTGGAGGAGGCTGGGGAAGGGCAGAGGCCGGCTGGGCAGTCAGAGGAAGACCCAGGCCCATCCCATCTCCATCCTAGGACACACAGGGAGGAGAGGATATGGGGAAGGAAAGGGCCTTGATCCTCTTCATGGGCTGCAGCTGTGAGAACTGGTTAAGAGGACAGACATGTGTATGGGCCAGTGCTGGAAACAAAGCACGGAAATATCACTAGTCTGTTGTTCCTCTCTAAGTTTGGTGTCCTTCCCAGTGTGCGTTTCAATATCTGTAGACGTCTTCAAGCCCTTATCTTGCCTGGTTCCCTTAATTGCTTATATGTGGTTTGTGTTGTTTTTACTCTTTATAATTTATAGGCCTTTTTAGTTTAAACAGCATTTCCTCCTTTTCGTAACTGCTTGTGGGGGAGTTTTTTGTCTCCAGTCAAGGAGATTTGGAGCTTTGAAGCAAAGTGAAGGAATAAAAGGGGCTTCACCTGTTTTTGTGACTGCATTTATTTTGTATCCCACCCTGGGTCATCACAGCCGCATCAGGGTTATGTTTAGCCTTGGGGGGGTCATGTGGGTATGATTGGCATGGGCTTGGCCTTCTGCGGCCCTCTGTCGGCAAAAACAGAGCTTGGGAGGGCCGTGCAAGCTTCATTTTCGCTGGCAAATGCACTGTGGGCTGGTCCTTCACTGTTTCCAGGGTGGTTCAATCTGGCCCGTGGGCCTTGAATTTGACCCCCTGCCCTAGATGGTAGCAATCGGCCGCTATCTGGTTGCTTTTACTAAGTGACACATTTAAGGCAGATTTTGATCTACAGATCAAACTTGGAGGCCCACTGCTTGAAGATTGCCCAGGATTTATGAAGAGATTAATTGAATATTGAAGCAATCTAATGTGAACATGTGTTAAGGCTTCTACAATTTGATTTTTTTGTTTGTTTGTATACTGCCTTTATTATTTTTACAAACAACTCAAGGATGATAACATATGCAAGGTAACTTTTTCATCTGATTTTCCCAACAACAATCCTGTGAGGTAAGTTGGGCTGAGAGACAATGACTAGCCCAGCTAGTCATCCAGGTGGCTTTCACGGCTGGATTTGAACTCATGATCTCCCGCTTTCTGTCCTGGTACCTTAATCATTAGATCTAACTGGCTATCTCTTGCATTTCATCAAATGTGGAGTTCCGACACTACTTATAGGGAAAAAATATAATATGGTCTTTGGAAGAAACAATAATTTAAAAGAAGTACCTGCAAGTAAATGGAGTCAGTTTTCCCCCCTCCAAATTATCAGCATAAAAATTGTAAAATACAACACAAAAATATTTCCAATTTTAAAAGCATATTTGAGCTTAAATTTATATAGTGGGACTGGCAACAACATAAGAATAGAGTATATATTAAAAGAAATATATTTTAAATTGCTTATAATTGACTAAAACACTACTACTATTATTATTTTTATTAAAAAGTATTAATTTCCCATTAGAACTGGTATAGAAGAATGTAAGGCTCAGTTACATTATATTTGCTTTGCTTTGATCTAAGTTTTTTGGATACTTAAAGGTCATAAATGGTCCATTATTAGCTGAAACAAAGGAAGTTATTGTAAACCTTCCAAATCTTGTCCCCCACCCCCACCCCAGATAAGCTGTAACCAGATTTCTAACAAAGCTATTATAGTATAGGCCAGATTGGGAAGCTGAAGTATATTCTGGAAACCAGGTCTGCGCTGTTGCCAAGAAAAGTACACAGTATGTTCGCATCCATAAAGGCAACAGGAGTTAAGTGCAATTTGAATATTTTACTTTTTAATATTAATTGTGTTGGGAGATATGTGTTCAAAAAGCAAGAGACACTTTAATCAAACAGGAATAGATAAATAATATATTAGAATAGAATGGAATGGAATGGATTGGAATGGAATGGAATAGAATTTTGTCGCTTTAAATCGGGGGGTCAAACTCAGGGCCTGGGGGACAGATCTGGCCCTCACGGTGCTTAGATCTGGCCCCGCAGACCCGCCCTGGAAACAGTGAAGAACCAGCCTGCAGTGCCTCTGTCAATGAAAATGGAGCACGGGAGAGCCCTGTGCAGCCCACATGGGCTCCTTTTGGGGCAGCAACGGTCTTCTGCAGCTTTCTGCCAACAAAAATGGAGCTTGGGGAGGCTGCACGCGGCCCACCTGAGCCCCATTTTTAGCCACAACAGCTTCCTGCTAGCAAAAACAGGGCCCAGGTGGGCTGCACACAGCCTCCCTAAGCTACATTTTTGCTGTCAGAGGGCCGGCCACGCACACTCTGGCCCCCTGAGGTTGAACACAACCCAGATGTGTCCTTCAATGAAATTAAGTTTGACGCCCCTGCTTTAAATGTACACGAAGCAGCATATGTTAAAATGAAATTTCATTGCATTCATCTGTCATCTGCACCTCTATAACTGCCTGGTTTGGTTCTGCAACCGAACAGGACAGACATAGACTTCAGAGACTACAGAAAAAACAATTACTACCAACCTGCCTTCCATGGAGGACCTGTATATTGCACGAGTCAAAAAGAGGGCTGTGAAAATATTTAAAGACCCCTCACATCCCAGACATAAACTGTTTCAAGTCCTACCCTCAAAACAATGCTGTGGAGCTCTGCACACCAGAACAATATTGCCTCATAAGTGTAATTATAAATTAGCATTTCTTGCCTTCTGGGGCAGAAAGTGTGGGTTAGTGAGAAGGCTGTCTTTTGCAAGCCTGAGAAAATGGAAAGGACCAAGTCAGTTCAAAAAATAATCAAGTGAGGAAAAGAGAAGCTGTCTACAGCCTTGTGTGTGTATATATATATAGAAGGTCATGCTACGAGACAGGAAGTGTCTTTCAATTCAGTGACAGGATGAGTAAGAAAACTGGGGGGGAGGGAACATTCAGTGTTTGAAGCTCCCCTTTCCCAAGACGATTCAGTGCTCTGCAGAAGAATTTTTGAACTAAGAAAAGATCACAGTTATAGATTATTTATTACCCACCGTCCATGTTTTAAATTATGAAAAACAGCCACATGTTAAACCAGGTTTAAGTTTATCTTTAGCTATGATTCATCCCTAGCCTGATATTTCTCAACCTGGACAACTTTAGTTTAGTTTAGTTTACTTTATTGTCACTGCACCTCATACAACAAAATCAAACGCCATTTTCAGTGCACATCATGATCATGAAAATAAACACAAATACACATCTTTCACCCTTCACACATTGAACCGGAAACTCCTGACACCGCACTGAACTATACAGTAGAATTCAACAGAGCTACTACCCTGGGATAGAAGCTGTTTTTCAGCCTATTTGTCCTTGTTTTTATTATTCTGTACCATAGTTCAAAAAAAAAGAAAAAGAAAAAAGAAAACTTGAAGACATAGGCACCATCTTCCAGAATTCCCCAGCCGATGGGGGAATTCTGGGAACTGAAGTCCACATCTCTTCAAGTTGTGGAGACTGAGTAACACTGCTCTAGTCCAGGGGTCTCCAGCCTTGGCCACTTTAAGACTTGTGGACTTCAACTCCCAGAGCAAAGCTGGCTGAGGAGCTCTGGGAGTTGAAGTCCACAAGTCTTAAAAGTGGAGACCTCTGTTCTGTTGCATTCTTCTTGCCTGAATCTGCTGTTGCTGCTAAGCTGTGAACAGCTTCTAGGATAAAATAGCTGCCTGCAGCAGAACCTGACTAGTATCTAACAAGGAGGGGCAATTCCCTGCTGAAGCTGACAGGTGTTTAAGCAGGTGGAAATTGATTTAGCCTTTGAATGCAAAATTGTGATCTCTTGGGAGGCACGAAAACATTTATGAAGTTTGCTAATTCACATTTTTTTGGATGCAGTGAACAACTGCTGCTTTTCTAAAAATGTTTCATGTCGACACACATTTGTTTCTTCTCTCCAACCATATTATTGACACTTCTTTAACTATGTTTACTGGCTCTGTATTATTTTTAGGCAATCTTCAAATGGTTCGTCAATCAATACTGTAACTTAATTCATCTAACTTACTGGTTCCCCTTTTTCCTTCCACCTTTCCCAGACTTCTCAAGAGAGCTTACAGACTTCATGTAATCTGTCCAAAAATTTGACAGTTTGAGCCTTGTTATTGTGGCTTGAATGAGAACTATGGACCGATTTGATTGATGGTCCATTTGTTTTCTTGGTCATTCGTGGTATTCTCAGATCCTCTTCAATGCCAAAATTCAAAAGCACTGATGTTCTGCTTCTTCAAAGTCCAACTTTCTCTTTTGCAGATTATCATAGGAAAAAAACATTGCCTACACCTTTCTGAATGTTGTAGCTACAGACACAAGCAGATGATGTGAAAATCCAAAGCTTTTGCTTCCTGTTATCATAAGAGCATCAGCAAATGGATAATTTTCTTTATGCTTGGCAGAATTTGAATAAAAGTAAATCCTTTGAAGTAATTTGGCCCATTTTCAAATGTGTAGGTGACAAAGACTGTTTGGTAGTTTTACTTTTCATGTTTTTATATTTGGGGAGGACAACTTACAGTTCACGTGCTCTTTTATGCTTCCCAAAACAATCTCTTTGGATTGTGCCAACAGGTTTGAGATGGAAAAGCCATTCACATAGAATATTTCTAAGATTAAGAATTAAGGTAAAAGTAAAGGTTCCCCTCGCACATACAACGTGCTAGTTGTTTCTGGCTCTAGGGGGTGGTGTTCATCTCCGTTACAAAGCCGAAGAGCCAGCGCTGTCTGAAGACGTCTCCGTGGTCATGTGGCCAGCATGACTAAACGCCGAAGGCGCACAGAACGCTGCTACCTTCCCACCAAAGTGGTCTCTATTTTTCTAAGCATTTTTACATCCTTTCGAACTGCAAGGTTGGCAGAAGCTGGGACGAGTAATAGGAGCTCACTCTGTTACGCGGTGCTAGGGATTCGAACCGCCGAACTGTCAACCTTTCTGATTGACAAGCTCAGCGTCTTAGCCACTGAGCCACCATATCCACCTAAAGATTAAGAATGATCCATTCCCAAATCCATAAAGGAAAAAAAAAAGATATAATCTCAACCACAAAGATTTGTCCTGCCTACTTCCTGCCACCACTGCACAATATTCTATTTTTGCCCTGCCTGCCCTCCCCACTCTTCCTCTCTGGCAAAGTTGCCCATCCCAAGATGAATGGATGATGAATTCTTCAGAAGGGTGACTGGTACTTTTTATATTTCTTGGCTGAACTCGGTGAAATCTGCAGACATACTTGTCCGAGTAGATCAAACCTGCCAACTTTCAGATGAATGGCTCCAAGCAATTGTGAGCATGAGTTGCCTGGAAAGTTCATGAATTTTCAAGAAACTTATTCATTCTCAATCCCCCCCTCCCCAAAGTTTTTTTGTAATACTGTTGAAAAATTGTCATTCAAACTTGAAACCACCTAAGAAGGTAGTAAAATTACAGAGCAGATGCAGCATTTGGATGCAGGGAGAGCATTTGCATTTTAGAAGGGAACGGTTTATTTCATTTTTTTTTCTTGGCTACTTGAATGATACATATGTGCACGTAAGTCCTAAAAGCTTCACAAAATGAGCCACGTCTTGCTCTGAAAAATATATCATTGCATGAGCTGAGAGGAGTAGTGCTGTGCTTGTTAAATAAATAACAGCTGGGTTTTTTAAAAAGCAAAGCAAAACAAAAACAAAAACCCTGCGGCAATGATTGAATTAGATGAACCAATAATCTGATTTGATCTAAAGCAGGGGTCTCCAACTTTGGCCACTTTAAGACTTGTGGACTTCAACTTCCAGAATTCCTCAGCCAGCTTTGCTCTGGGAGTTGAAGTCAACAAGTCTTAAAGTGGCCAAAGTTGGAGACCCCTGATTTAAAACACCACTTTTGGTTCTATGAGTCCTCATTCACATATAGTCTCTAATGGTCTAAATCTGCTATAGATTTTTATATGCTTCATATTAGAGACTGTCCCACAATTGAGCCCAAAATTTCCATTGCTAACCAAGGCAGTTATTGAGTTTTGTCCCATTTTACAGTCTGTTTTTGCCACAGTTATTAAGTGAACCTCTGCAACTGTTAAGTGAATCATGTGGTTATTTAGCGGATCTGGCTTCCCCGCTTTGCTTGCTGGAAGCCAACTGGCAAGGTTACAACTGGTGATCATACGACCCCAGAACAGTGCAACTATCATTAAGTACATGCCAGTTGCCAAGTGCCTGAATTTTGATCACGTGACCATGGGGATGCTGCAACAGTCATGTGTGAAAACTGATCATAATTTACTTTTGTTCTGTGCCACTGTAACTTTAAATGGTCACTAAATGAATAATTGTGAGGACTAACCATATATGGCAATATGTTTTTCTAGGAGTCCTCAACCCCTCCATATAGATCCCGCAGGCCAGATGCATCATGCGCAGGCCACGCCTACCCTAGCTCCATGAATGGGAAAACCACATGGCAGCAATGTGACACAGCGAGTTTGACACCTGTGATAATAAATGGAAAGGAATCAGAAATTCACTGGATTCTACTTGTGAAAGCTATGAATACCTTGAACTGAATCTCTTCTTGGTTTTCAGCTTGTGAGTCAATGACATAAGTATTACCAAGGATGAATGGGACACAGTGGCTCAATGGATAAGGTGCTGAGCTTGTCAGTCAGAAAGGTCAACGGTTCGAATCCCTAGCGCCAGGTAATGGAGTGAACTCCCATTATTTGTCCCAGTTTCTGCCAACCTAGTAGTTCGAAAGCATGTAAAAATGCAAGTAGAAAAATAGGGACCACTATTCCATCAGAACTGAAGAAACTTCTTGGATAAGAAGCAAAACGTCTTCAAAGAAAGTCCAGTTGCCTCTTGAAAAAAATCACCTTTGGGACAATGGGCAAGAAGATGCTCTACTATGTAATCCGTTCTACTCTATCATTTCACACCGAATTGGATTTTCCTGAGTCCACTTCAACAGACCTTTCTGAAAGAAATCCATGCTCCATTACGTTTGAGGCAACTAAGACCACAGACACAAAGCAAGAATATATAAATTAAATCCTAGAGCTTTCCCTGCCTGTTAAATTTTATTTCCCCAAATAGTTCCCACTGTAACTCTAAAGAGTTACATAAAGACCCTTAATGTCAAAGCTTCTAAAATTAAAATTACTGCTTACTCCTAAATGATGCACACAGAGGTTCACTTTTTTAACCACCACTGTTCTGCAAAGAGGTAAGAGGGGATTTTATTTGTTCTTACTGAAACAAAATGTGGCCATGAAATTTTGCTATATTCAAATGTGACATGAAAACTCCTGGGATGCTTGTGAAGAATTGGATATATCTATGTATCAGTCTTAAGCTGTGCAAAACATTCCAGTGCTTGGTAAATGGGAGTGCAAATTTTCAGGATAGAAAATTCATTCTTCCTTTGTCTCAGTAAGAGAACAAATGACTTGTGAATATCTGGACTGTATTTTTTTTTCCCCTCTGGAGAAAGCTGAGTTTGTTATTCCTCAGAGGTAACACCCTGAATAGTGGGTTAAGCAATAGGAAAAGCATGGTTTTAAAAAGTGATAGCAGTAAAGGAATTATATACTTTCAGAATCTGAATTAAGATTACATTCCCTGTTACAGAGAAGAGGTGACTGAAGTACTCCCCAAAGTACCAGAGGGCAGGACAAGAAGTAATGGGTGAAAGTTTGTTAAAGAGAGATCCAACCTAGAAGTAAGGAGAATTTTTCTGGCCATAAGAATAATAAATGAAATAGTTTGCCTTCTGGAGTTGTGGTGCTCCAGGTTTTAAAAAATGAGGAGACAACCATTTAACTGGGATGGTACAAGGCTCATATTTTCAGCAGGGAAAATATTTTTCAGCAGGACTATAAGACTCCAAGGTCCCTAAAAGCCCTACAATTACGTTCTATATTTTATGATCAGCAGATGTCCTCTATAATAGTGAAAACTGGGTAAACACTTGACACTTTCTTTTTATTTGGATCACAGGAAGTCAAATTCTGGGTCATGTTTGTTTACTGTCTACCAGCTAGGTTGCCCATTCATATAATGCGTTTATTCAGCTCAGTCGAACACCTAGTAGCAGGGGTGGGATTCTTCCAGTTCGCATCTATTCGCTAGAACCGGCTGTTAACATTCTAAGCAGTTTGGAGAACCGGTTGTTAGAATAAATTACTGGCCTAATCCTGTAAGGAAGGCAGGAAGGAAACATTCTGGTGTTGCTTACAGAAACCGCCTCTCCGTTAACCCTTATTATGTTCTTGGCAGGACTAGACTTCCTGTCTCAGGAACTTCTCCGGAGTTTTTTTCCCCTCCTTTGCTGGTACTTTGCTTGTGTGGAGTGACCTCTCAAAGTTACAATGGCACTGAAAAAGTGACTTATGACCATTTTTCATACTTATGACTACTGCAGCATCCCCAGTCATGAGAGACCAGGCGAGGAGATGCATGCCTCGATGTGAGTGACATTGAGTTGGCCACGCCTAGCCAATAACATGACCACCAAGCCACACCCCACCAACTAAGCCATGCCCAGAGAACTGGTTGTTAAAAAATTTGAATCCCACCCCTGCCTAGTAGGTGTTTAATGTGCTAAGCCTGGTTACTGTTAACTTTGGTGAGGTTACCTGAAGTTTAGCATGCTGGGCAAACTAGATTTGGTTAGTTTATAATTTATTCTAGGGTGAAATTGGAAAGACGTGCTACTTCAATAATGAAATTTAGTGTGCTGTGGAAACCCAGTCCAAGTTCTCCTAAAACCCTCATGCCCTCTTTGATAGTCTGTGGGTGGCCTTAATATACTGACAAAGTGCAAACGGAAGCAGCTACAAGCTTTGAAGTTATGCAGATGATAACTCAGGGATGTCAAACTCACGAGAACACGTTGTCATGTGACATATCGCAACTTTTTTCCCTTTGCTAAACCAAAGTGGGTGTGGCCAGCACGACACATCCAGCTCGTGGGCCGCGAGTTTGACACCCCTGTGATAACTAAACCGAAGTAAGAAATATGATCAGACTTTGAAACTTGCTAGATTTCTCTTTAGTGGAGAAACAATTTGACTAATTCAGGTAAACATGGCACCGACATCCATTAGTTACACAAAGATGGTATTCTTTGGTTCTGTCAATCATAGGTTCTGTTTATTAGGGAAAAACTGATATGACACTCTGCTTTCCTATGTAACACTATTAGCTATTGTAACAAAACATGTTTTATAACATTCCGAAATAAAATGTGGCACACTTGTTTCATGGATAAAATAATTTTGGCAGGCATGGGGGGGAAAGTCTGTGTAAATTTTTTTCTATCACTATTCAGCTTAGGAGTTGAGGTGCTGTGGAGACATAGATTCAATCTTAGCAAAGGCCCTACTTTTAATCTGTTTTATTAAAACAGCATTCTACTGTCACTTTACTTCAATATTTTTAATGATGTTGTGAAGACTGCATTGGTTTGAGAGAGGGGTTTCTTTTTCAGGTCTTTTTATTAAAAAAGGGAAAAACCTGCAACATCTGAGCAGGAAGGGTTTCTGAATGTCTGGCACATCCCCCTCCCTGCAAATTATTTATGTACCTTAAAAAATTAGAACACAGAACAAAGATAATAGGGTTCAAAGGTTTTTCTAGTTCAAACCCCTGGTCAAGGCAGGAGACCCTATACCATTCTGGCTGTCTAGTCATAACCATGTGAGTGGTGCTAGTAGGAGGCTACGTACGTTTGAGATGTTTTTTTTCCTTCCTCCTTTGTCCTGAGGTTTTGCCTCTCAATCATGAAAAATGCTGGGATTTCATGGAACCTAGTTTATAAAAAACAATTTAATTCTGGGGGGAGCATTTCTCTTTGTATATCTCCAAGCAAATACTTTTTGGTGTACTTTTTATTTTAAAAATGCCATTTTTCTTCTGGAGGACATGCCGAGCATTAAAAAATATCTGGACTTGAACATAAATTGTTATTATATATTGATCGTATATATGTATGCATCAACATGAAAAGTTACTAATGCAACAGTTTAATAAAGTCTCAGGTAATTTCTGTGGCTGTAACATAGCTCTGGAAATCTAAAAATTTCAGGCTTTTATTTGATATCTGAATTCATAATATAATATAATATAATATAATATAATATAATATAATATAATATAATATAATATAATATAATATAATATAATATAATATAATATAATATAATATAATATAATATAATATAATATAATATAATTTATTTGCCCTTAGGCCATATCAAAGTGCAGTGTTCCAGAAACAAATTATTATTGAAATTTGAAAAAAGCAATTTAAAATGGAATTGGAAAATATAATTAACAATTTGGAATCATTAGAATAATTATATTAAGAATTTTTTCTTTACTTCTAAGTATTTCTAATTCTTTATCTCATATTAATCTCATATTAACATTGATATCAATAGATGAATTAAAACCTTTACAAGTCTGTTCTAGAAATGCTGTAGAAATGAGTATTATTTCATGATTTACATGTGTCAGAGTGTTCCTATTCCTATGTTTATGCCTTTGGACTATTTGAAGCAGACTGATAAATTACTCGGAAGTTTCTTTTTGCAGAAAAAGCTCTTAGATTTTCTTTATCTAAATAGAACTAAGGACAGTGAGAACAATAAACCGGTGAAATGACTTGCCTTCAGGTTGCTCCATCACTGGAGGCTTTTAAGAGACTGGACAGCCATTTGTCTGAAATGCTATAGACTCTCCTGCTCAAGTAGAGGATTGGACTAGAAGATCTCCAAGGTCCCTTCCAACTCTGTTATTCTGGCTGTCCTATGATGAGATAGGTTTTATCTTTTCTGACTTTCTATTTCATCACTAGGACTATATTTTGATTTCTATCTCTCTATGGAATAAAATTACAAATGCAATATGAGAAAATTAAGTGATCCCTCTGATAAAAAGCCAGGGTTTGGGGCGTTCCTTTTTTTGCTCCTGATTGAACAGCATTTCTAAACACCACTATGCCATTTGCCTCATGCTAGCCAAGCAGCATTCAACACAGTTGTGTGAAGGGGAGGGGAAAGAATAAAAACAAATCTGAAAGGAACAAAAAAAGATAGATATAAATTCCTAGAGGACCCATCACTCAGACAATATATATTTAAAATCACCTTTAGAGATTGGGTTAGGGTCGGTCCCAGAGCTGGGGATATCAATGGGAATCATGATTTCTCTCTGCTTTCTTTCTGATCAACAGAAATGATTGGGGAATATATTGCTCAGCTGTTATTAAGCCTGATCACACAGACTTTTATAATCAAAGACTCCGTAGCTACACCTGACTGCTATTCCTTTGCTTTCTTTTCCCTTACATAAAATAAACAAAACTTTTATAATATCTTCCCCGCTGCTGCCTTCTTCTTGTGCACTGATAGTGTTCCCAGGATATTCTAGTTTTTAATATTGAATTTTAAAAAAAATATCTTAATAAAACAAATTCTATCTCTTCTGAACAGTAAAAAAAGTGTATTTGCAGATTGCTCTTTGGTTGAAGCAGAAAAAGGGAAAGAGTGAAGGTGCCAGTCTTTTCCCACCCCTCTGCTAAAAGCCCAGAGAATTTGCTGAATGGGGTGCCTGTTCATTCAAACTATTTGCAATCTGCATTTGCTGTTCTTTTAACCCCTTAAAGTCATGTGTTCATATTTTTTCCCCTGCCTTTCCACCAGCCCTCTGGAGGCAAAGATCAGAATTTTAAAAAAATGTCTTTCATGTAAATCAATCCTTTGTTGTGATGAATACCCCAGAAATAATCTGGCTGAACATCCATTTCCAAGAGGCTCCTATCCATTTGCAATCTAAGTGTCTATTCAGGTTTGTAAATCTTACAAGGAAAAATAATCCTGTTTTCAAAAGCCAAAATAAATCTTCCTAATTTGCAATTGGTAGGGGCAACTAGCCTTAACTATCGGAGCAATGGCTTGCACAGTTTTTCCCTTGATGCTCAAAGTAGGATAAAATACCACAATTTAGATATGTACAACACTCCATTCTGCTGAGGGATGAATGAGGGATTTATGTTGGGTAATGCTTCTGAATACTAACAGGAATATTTGCAGAAGTCCTCACATGCTCTTACAGAAGAACATGCCACAGCCCAGTTTTAGGCTTCAGCAATCAGCAATGTCAACAGAAGTCAAAGCTTCCAATCATCGTGGCAAAAAAATCCAGGCTGCAAAATTAGGGATGAAATTTATTCAAACTTCAATCAGCCCTGAAGAGGAAGCCTGTCAAGAAGCTAGCTGGAACCTCCATCCTTTGTCGCCCATGGCATAATTCCAATGAAGACAGAATTCCACAACTCTCATTATAGGGAAAAGTTGGAATGAAGAATGATGCAATCGCCGGATGATTTTCAGGGTGTCCTCTGTTCTATGGCCAGCCCACATTTGGTCTCCATTTAATGCTCTCATCTATTCTGCAGACCGGATCAGGCTGTTTACCACATATTGCATCACGGCGAATCTACTTAATTTCTGCATGGGATGACATACCATTATAAAAAACCTCATGAGTTTAAACTTATTGGCATGTTCAAGAGAACCCTGAAATCCAGCCTATCAAGTTTGGATGAATAAGTTGTAGAATAGATGAACAGATCTGTGGTTGAATAGACAGAAACAATTTTAAAAAGAAAAGTGTAAATGATTTAAGCCTGCAATTAGATATTTGTTAAGATGGTAAAGAATACAGTTATATATACTACAGCCATCCCGCCTCAATAAATTGGCCATAAATAATCAGTATATACTAAATTTTCTGATAGGATCAACGAACTTCCCTCTCTCCCAAAAGTAGGGGGATTATATCCTCATATATGCATGCTTTCCCAAAAGCAAACTTTGTAGTTCTCAACACATTACTTCTACAAAATAAAGTTTACAACAAATTCTGTTCTTAATTTCTGTAATTTTTTTTTATACAAAAGGCCTCGTCCAAATAAAGGTATCGATAATGCAAAAATGAAATGTAACCACATTATGTTGTTGAATTCCCAGGTTTGATCATTTTTGGCTCTAGACCAGAGGTCCCCAAACTTGGCAACTTTAAGACTTATGGACTTCAACTCCCAGAGATGCCAAGTTTAGAGACCTCTGCTCTAGACTCTTATGTTAGAAATTCTGGAGACATAGGAACATATAAAGAACATTAACAGCTGTATCAGTATTACAACTGCACCATAAAACAAATTTCTGCAGAATTCTTGTTCTCCATTCCCAGAAGAATTTTGCTAGATACATGCTACAAGGAATTTATAATTACTTTAGGAGTCTGGGTTTACAGTTACTCATTTTGAATGCAAATAATGCTGGAAGCTTGTCCATTCTGATACATCTCCAATGGTGTATGGGTCTTATTTACAGACACTAGGCAGGGATTCAAGGACCCATATTGTTTAAAAATTAATTTTCCTGAATTAACTTGTGAAGGTGTTAGAAAAAAAATGCAGTGATCGCTATATATCATATGCTACCAATGATAAGATTCTTATACCTTTGCAACATGCTTTGAGATTTCCATCTTTTGGGGTGAGAAGTTTCTATGTGTCTCTTCTTAAATTATCAGATTAGCTCAGTTTCAAGCATTTGACCTTGTCAGAACCAGCTCTCGCTGGTGTTGTTGCTGGCTGTATCCATGTTTGTGGAAACATTACTGTTTCAAAGTTGGCATAACCACTGGGCACAAATGTTTTCCCCATTTTCCGCTGAAACAAATGTTTTCACCCCAACCTATTTCTTCTCCACCTTTAAAGAGATGTACATTTTTATTGCATTATGCAAATTTTGGAGGAAACCTAGCATGTGTGATTTTTTTTTTATGGTCATGAAACAATTCCACAGAAACAATTTAAGACTCTCCCTCTTTCTTTTGCACATTAATGTGTATATTGTAGAGAACTCAATTTTGGGATTTACAGGAAGAAAAATGAGCATATAAAGCAAAACAATTTGAGTAATCTGAAATAATGCAAGAGATAGATCAGAGGCACATTCTCACCATCCTTTGTTTCCACCAGTCACCAAATTATGGGCTTACTTTTCATTCTAGTGAATTCATTTCAATTAAAAATCACTGTTAAAGGAAAATGTTTCATAAGGCCAAAAGTGTTGTCTTTCAGTCCAATAAAGACTAATTTTATCACAATTTCAGAACACACACACACACACACACAAACTCTGGAGTTGCTTTAAATGAAATCTGCTAGCAATTTGAATTAGTATGCGGTTTTAGCTTTAATGATGCATTTCTTTTTCAGAAGAGCATCAGAAAAGTTTGTTGTAGAAATGAAATTCCCCATGATGTGGTCCAAAGTTGTCTTTTAATTTTTAGGCCTACAGATCCTTGGCAATTTCCAATTTTTCCATCAAATGTTTGGCTTTCATAAGGTTCCATTATTTTGTTTCTTTTATGTCTCACCAGTTGTCTCCCACTTTTCTCTGGAATTTGGGTGTTATTTGTTTATAGATAATTTGCACAACAGTCATCTCTATTTTATACTCCATATGCACTTTGATAAATTAATAGTGAAAGTAATCATTTAATGAAACTATTTTTGGTAATATCATTTCTACATTCATCTACAAAAGACCAATTCATACTTTGTTGTTTTTGCGTATTTTTTTTAAAATCTCACTAAAAAGCAATTATGTTTTTAACAAAGGTATGCCTGAATGAATGTAGATAAGAATTGGGAACTTTTGAAGGACTGTAAAACAAAATGAAAATTTACAAGCTTCCGTACAGAACTTACTGTCTTATAACTCTTACAATTCCCTATTATTAGCAGAACCAGGAACCAAGCACTTAAGAAAAGTAGCAAAATCATATAAACCAAAGTAAAACATACCTTTTTAAACATATGTACATATTGTAAGTGTATTGTAATCTTCGTTTCTGGTAAAGAATTGTGCCATAAAATTGATACTATCTTCTATGATATGCATTTTCTTTTCATTGTGCTTGCATATATGATCCTATTGAAGCTTCAAATGAGCATGTGAGATCTCAAATCACCTAAGAGCTATCCTATTCATCACTGAATCCACACAGAAGACCAGCCAAGTTCAGGATAAGGAATAGACTCTGAAGACATAGTTCAGAGAAATCAACAAAACCCTTCCACAAAATTATGCATCAGGAGCTTGGAAGAGAGATGCCCTAATTCACTAACTTGATATGCTAATTAAATGAGTCTTTTTAACTTCGGAAAAAATCTTACTGTGCATTCTTCTTTTAATTGTTCTCTGCATCTATAGTTTTCTGCACACCAAAAGCTAGCACTTCAGGTAGAATCGTGTTAAGACCACTTGATTACTTTCTAAGGTTCAATATATTTTGATGTATGGTCATAAAACTCCAGGATTATAGATATGGGACATACCTAAGTTCCTCGGATGGTTTCTCAATACTGCTAATTCTCCATACATAAAACAAAATCACATGATTTTTGTACCAAAAGTAAAAAATAAATAAATTAAAAGCCATGCTATTTCATGACCATTCCATTTCACAATTACGTATATGTGAGCTTTGAAGATTGTATATTGACGAGAGTTATTCCCATGAAGCAGTTGGATGAACTTTGAGTAGCCAGGTTTACAGCTGATACCGTCCAAGGATATGCATTCGTGATACAGTTGGGAACTAACAAATGCACTTGTGACTAGATGGAAACTAACCAAAGAGAGAAGCAACTTAGAACTAAGAAACTTCCCCTCAGTGATAACAATTAACCAGCGAAATGGCTTGCCTTCAGAAGTTGTGGGTGCTCCATTACTTGAAGCTTTAAAAAAGAGACCGGGTAGATTATTTGTCTGAAATGGACTTCTGTTTCAACAAGCAGTTGGGCTAGAACATAAGGTCCCTTCCAACTCTGTTATTCTGTTCTGATAATAAGCCCCTGTCACACTGCAGCAACGGATGGAAAAAGGATGGAAAACGGAGAAAAACACATCCGTTGGTTAACGCGATGCATCTGTTCTGTACTCACTGCCTCCGTTTTGCTTCCTCTCTATCCGTCCAGCATCCGTCTATTGACATTTCATCCGCTCAGAAGGTTTTGAGCGGAAAATGTATCAAACGCGTCTGTTCTGCATCCACTAGGCATACGGGGGACATCCGTTCTGCATCCGTTGTCATCCATTACGCATCCGCTATATCCGCTAGGCATCCGCTGCGCATCCGCGCAACTCGAATCCGCTCCAGCGGTAAACAGACGCAGGGAGGAAGCGGAACGGACGCAGAGCGGACGTGCAACGTTAGTAGCACGGACGGAGAAAGGATGAAAGCGGATGCAGCACGCAAAGAAAGCATTTAAAACGGAAAAAACGTTTGCAGAGGGGACCTATTTTGGATATTAAGGATGTCTAGAGGATGCCTAGAGGATGCAGAAGGATGCTTCCATTCCGCATCTGCTTTCCATCCGCTCTGCGTCCTCCCCCCGTCCGTTCCTTTCCGTGTTATCCGCTCTGTTTATGCAAATTTTTGCCCCTTTTGAGAGCGGATAACAACGGATGGAACATTTTTCTCGTCCGCTGTGTCCTTTTTACAAACGTTTTGCATCCGTTGGGCAGTGTGACAGGACCTTAAGCTCCATGTAGATTCAGTCCATTTCTAGGTGGAAATGCGTACTATTTAGGGCAGGGGTCCCCAAACTTGGTGACTTTAAGATATGTGGGCTTCAACTGTTGCTGTGCTGACTGAGGAAATCTGGGAGTTGGTCCACAAGTTTTAAAGTCACCAAGTTTGGAGACCTCTGGTTTATTTGGGATGGGGGGGGAAGAAAGGGAATAAAGTCATCCCATGGAAAGGCCTTCCACATATACAAACTCACTAAATTCAACAAAGACTACATAGGATCAACTTTGGGCAGTTTATATATCCCTTGCGTTCAGGGCAAAGCAAAAATCATTGGCTCAGAGGTTTTCTCCTTGTCACCTCGCACTGTGTAGCCTTGAGAAACATGCTTCTGCTTCACTCAACCGGCTTTTTTTTTTTTTTTTTTNNNCTTTTTTTTTTTTTTTTTTACAAAATCACCATCCCAATTTCCCAGCAGCTTCCCAATTTCAAAGATTTCAACTAACTTCAGAGCATCCTGGATTGGGAATACTTTGCATGGCACATAACCTCACCACCATCAGCCCCTGCCTGCAAACCAACCAAGCTAAGTGTCCCTCAACTCCCACCTTATTTCAAAATCCCAACCCTGGTTTATTTCCCTCTTTAAGGCAAAAACAAAAACACAAAAACCTGGAAAAGAGACTGGTCCAAGATGATGTTGGCCAGTATCCGGTATTATTACAACGCATCTCCTTCAAAAGGAGGGATTTCAACTCTGGGGCGTTGATCTTTTTGCAAAACTTGGCGACGGCTTCTTCTCCTATTCTTAAAAAAAAAAGAAAAAGGGAGGGAAAGGACAGGGAAGCGCAGCCGGCGTCTTTATTCAATGCCTGGGTGCACCGGAGCGCCCGCCCGCCTGCCTTCCTTCCTTCCTCCCTTTCTTCTTCCCGACACAAGAGAGCGGCCAGAAACCCACCCAGCCCCCGAAGCACAAAGGGGCTCCCTCGCCACCGAGAAACAAAAGAGCGTGAAAGGGGGCGGAAGACCAGGGCGCACCCGGCCGCGAAAGCCCGCACGGCGCGCACTCCAAGCCTTACCCCGCTGCCACAGAGTCCACGCCGCCGCCGCCGCCGCCTTCCCGGGAAGGTCCCGCGTCGCTCCTTGGAGGACGCCTTTCCCCTCCCGCTGCCGGGGACCATCCGCTCAGGGCGCTCGCTCGCCCGCCCGCCTCCTCTGGCTCCCTCCGCGCCCTGCAGCCCGCTGGCAAGGCTGCCCCAAGTCGCTCGGGGTACGGGAGGTCAGGCGTGAGGGTGTTTCCCGGGGGCGAGAGAGAGCGAGAGCCCGCCGAGCCCTGCTCCTCCTCCTCCTCCTCCCTCGGCTGCCCCGAAAAGGACGCCCGCGGGTCTCCCTCGCCGACGCCTTTTTCCCGCGGCCCTGCGTGTCGACGGAGCCCCGGAGCGGGGCAAAGCGCTGCCAGGCCGGCTTGGGCGCGCGGGAAAAGGAGGCAGCCTCAGGCGAGGAGAGTTGCGAAGTGCTGCCAAAAGTGAGTTGCCGCCGCCTCCGCCTCCTTTCCCGGCTCTCGCCGTTTCCCTCAGCCACCCAGCCCCCTCGCCTCGCTGGTGTCGACGGGGGAGGAGGAGGAGGAGGCGAGGGGAGAGAGAGCCGAGCCCCACCCCGCCACTTCGCTCGCTCTCGCTTCTCCTCCTCCTCCTCCTCCTCCATCTCCAGGGAGCAGCGAACAAGGGCCCTTCTGTTGCCTTTGTCCGAGGCGCTCGCGGGCCCGAACGCGCCGTTGCCTCCCGAGCGCTTGCGCGCCGGCCTTCGCGCTGAGGGGAATTCTTGCCTCGGAGGGCTTCTTTCGGCGGGCAAAGGCGACCCTTTGACGCCGCCCTTGGGGATTCCGAAGCCGGGCGGGGTGCGTGTGGGAGAGTTTGGGATAGGGGCTCGGCTTCGGGGCCGCTGAGCAGGGTTTCCGCCTGGGGCCGTCGCTTGTACGGTCTCCTCCTCTTTTGGTGGCCCATCTTTTCAATCAGAATAGAGCTGGAAGGGACCTTCGGAGGTCTTCTAGTCCAACCCTCTGCTCAAGTAGGAGACACCCCCCCCCCCAAANCCCCCCCCCCAAATACCGTTTCAGATCAGGTATCTTGTGAATTTCCCCACTCTTGACACCTCAGTAAACAGAAGCGTCGCCTGGCTTGCACACCACACAATGTGCATCCGAACACCTGCGCGCGGCACCCTGGAGCACCAGGAAAAGGGGAACATTGTCTACTTGTGGCTGCTTCTTGTCCCTCGGTGTGCAAATGTGTGATCCACTCGTCTCATCAGATCCCAAGAGCCATGCTCTGGTCTAGGCAGCCCTATCCAAAGGTAACTTAGGGGCAGATCAGCCTAAATTTTAAAGACATCCAGGGCCAGTTCAGAAGCAAAGGTAGGCTAAACTGGAAAATCACACAAATCTTAGAAGAAACCAATAGGAAGCTCCTTCCACGTGGCTGCCAAGAAAACATTGTACAAAGTCACCCGGAGTCAAGATTAATTTACAGGAGACTTGCATTTTTTATGTTGATTGTCACTATAATGATGTCCTTCATACCTGCTTTTTAAAGTCATTATTACCGTAGGTTTCTCATCTATTTCCTTTGAATCTCACCACTTCTTTTCGTTATACATCCGCATGATATCTGTCTATGTTGAGCCCAAAATGATCCTTGCGACATCTGATGAAAAATTGTTTCTGATAATCAAAATTTAGTTCCAAAATAGTTCCACACTTAATGCTGAACTTCAGTCCCTAAATTGAGGAGAGCTTTTACCTCCAGCCCTTATTGATGCCGCCTTCTGCTGCTTTGGAAGGGAAATATATGCAATTCAACACAACATTGTTGCTGTTTCATGGGTGCAATCAAAGCCACAACCATATTTCTCTTTACTGCCAGTTTTGTAATGTCATTTGCCACTTGCTGTTGACTCCTCTCAACTAAAGTTCCGTGACATTCTGATAATTTTTATTGATAATGTCTATAGATAGTCCTCAGCTCGTAACAGTTCATTTAGTGGCCATTCAAACTTACAATGCACTGAAAAAAAGTGACAATATTGCTTTTCACACTTATGACCCTTGTGGCATCCCCATGGTCACATGATCAAAATTGCAATGCTTGGCAACTGCACTGCAATTTATGATGTACAACACTTGCAGTGCTTCTGGAGTCATGCGGTCACCTTTTTTGTCAATGGGGAAGCCAAATTCATTTAACATCTGTGTTACTAACTTAACAACTGCAGTGATTCATGTAACAACAAGAGGTCATAAAGTGGGGCAACATTCAGTTAACAATTGTCTCACTGAGCAACAGAAATTTTGGGCTAAATTGTGGCCCATCTAATACAGGTTGAGGACTATCTGTATTAGATGACTAGTGGTGGCGCAGTGCTTAGAATGCAATATTGCAGGCAAATTCTGCCCACTGCCAAGAGTTCGATCCTCAACAGGCTCAAGGCTGACTAAGCCTTCCATTCTTCTGAGATGGGTGAAATGAGGATCCAGATTGTTGGGGCCAATATGCTGACTCTATAAACTGCTTAAGGCCCGGTCCCACTGGCCGATGGACGCAAAACGTATGCATAAAGGACACAGCAGACGAGCAAAATTTCGGGGCTCCATCGTTGTCATCCCGCTCGCAAAAAAGTGTAAAATTGTGCATTAAACAGAACGGAAAAAGAACAGAAAAGCAATGGATTGTGGGTAGTATTGTAGCGGGATGGTTAAAAGGGTGTCATTGGAAGCCTAGCGGATGAAAGCAGAATGGAAGGCAGATTACAACCTCGAAAGGGGTGTACGGGGATAAATTGCGAAGTGGGCGCATAACGGATGAAGCGGATCGCATCACGAACGCCTAAGGAAAGAAGGGGGATGCTGCGCGGATGGTATAATCAGATGCATTACCGTTCACTGCGGCATCCTTCTATTTCGTGCTACTACGCTGTGTAACGTTCGCTGTGTACTCTTTGTTTCCTCCCTCTTTCCCGTTTTTCAGCTGCACGGATGTGAGTTGCGAGGATGCCCAGAGGATGTCAGAGAGGATACAAGCGAACATTTAACGGCATGATAAACGGACGGTTGAACGTTTGTTGCTAGTATGCGCGGATGTACATCGTACATGGCAGAAAGTTCATCTTCACAAAGTTTTGTGCAGGTCAAAAACTTCGCTGCGCGGATGAAAATCGGCAGTGGACGGATGCTCGCATGGTAGAGCGATGAAACACGTATGCAAGTGAATACACAAACGGATTGCAAATGGATGGCAAGCTTTTTTTAACGTTTTACATCCTCTTTGCATCCGTAAGTGCAGTGGGACCTGGACCGGCCCTTTAGAGAGGGCTGTAAAGCACTGTGAAGCAATATATAAGTCTAAGTCGTGCTATTGCTAGATGACTAAAATAGCTATCTCCTTAAAAGTAGCAAAATGTATATGTAAACTCTGCCCATAAATAGCCAGTGACTGTTACTGGCACAGTTATGTGCTAATTTTACTTTTTTAAGTGTGTTTTAGATGAAATAACTGTTAGTTACAATTCACTATCTTAGACATTAATCAGGATGATGAAGGGCCTTTCAGCCCTCTCTGTAATCCCTTTTATGCTCTATCTACTACATCCCTGCATCATAATATTACAGTCTGTTAGCCCTGTGAGGTAATCCAGACAAGAAGCCCAGCCAGGGCCACTGCCACCTAGCACTTCATTGTAAGGTTACCTCAACAGAATCTTGCAAATCTGAAAATATTCCTTCCCTCTTTTCCTTTGATTCTTCTAAGGTGGATCCCTTCTTCAATCTTTCTCACCTTTTCCCTCCTTCTGTGGGTTGAAAAACTTTTTACATGCTAATTGTCCAGTCTGTGGCTCTCCCTCTGGCCTCTGTCTCTGTGTGCTAGTACATAGTCACACCATTATTTTTATTTTGCTTATGGCAATGTTATATTAATCAGGAGACTACAGTAGTTGCTTGGCTGCCAGTGATTGCTATTCCATTTCAGTTCACGTTTGCATGTTATCCAGAGTTTTACCAAAAGGGACAAATGAGTTCCACACTGAGTAGGCTTGACTCCTTTCTGTAGCGTCATCTGGAGCTTTCCCCTCACCAACATCACCTTGCATTCGGGCATCCCATTCAGGCAGGTGTAACACCAGTTGAATGTGTATTATCGCTCAAAACACCATGTTTTCTCACCCAAGTGAGAAAACTATCCATCTACTTGCATGTATATGCTTTCAAACTGCTAGATTGGCAGAAGCTGAAGCAAGTGATGGGAACTCACTCCATTGCACGGTGGTGGGACTCAAACTGCTGCAGTACAGACCTTCTCCAGCATCATTAAGCCACTGCACCCCTCGGTCACTTCATTAATATGCAATTTGAAATATCTATAGATTTTGGTAAAGTATTGTCTAGCCATTTGTAATTATTCTTTTTTAGCATTGCATATATTCTTATACCACAGTACACCTGTTACATAGATTTATGTAAGTGGTATTTATTGTTCATTTCACAGTCCTTGTATGTACTACAGTGTGTTTCCACATGTTCATGTTAATAAAAGTCACTACGCTTTAGTGCCCATCTAAAGACTTTTGAATCCGCCTCCCAATTGTCCTAATCGTGCTGTTCATAATAATAAACAATACAGGTGGACCTCAATTTACAAACATTTGCTTAGTGACCATTCAAAGTTAGGATGGTGCTGAAAAAAAATGTCTTATGACCGGTCCTCACATTTACGACTGTCGTGGCATCCCCATGGTCATGTGATCACGATTTTGGTGCTTGGAATCTAGAATATATTTATGAGCGTTACAGCCTCCCAGGGTCACTTGATCACCAGTACGACTTTCCCAGGAGTCTTCCAATAAGCAAAGTCACTTGGGGAAGCTGCATTTGATTAATGACTATGGCAAAAGTAATCATAAAATTGATCACGTGATGACACACTTAATGACTCTATCTCTCTGCAAGGGATGTTCCAGTCCCAATTGTCATAAGCTGGGGACTGACCAGAGAAGTGTCTTTGCAATGTTAATTTATCAAATTATTCCTGCTTTGTCGTTTGTGCTCTGGAAGGGCTATGTGAAATTCCAAAAGCAATTAGACTTAGTACATGAGCTACCCTTTCAGACCACTAATCTTCATTTTATGCATATTGTCCTATTCCTTTCTTCTTTGACAGCTTTTTGCCACTAATCCTGCCAGCTTGAAATAACATGTTCTACATACACTACAGATAAAAGTTGTTTTATCTGCTTTAATAGTTGGTCTCACTGTTGAACAACCAATAAGCAAATGGGACTTTCCTCACTCGCGCTTGTTTCACTCGGTTCCTGGCTTCAGGCGCAGGAGCCAATCAAACTCCAACATAGCTATTTTGCTCTGGGGTGACTTAAATGATTGCCCCAGTTACTCTCTCGGTGATTTATTTTTCTTTTAAATCTAGGTGCTTGGTTAAAGACAGCATGTAGCAGCATGCCTCCATTGATTGCATGCAACCAGAATGAACGTGGCTGTAAATGAGACACTCTTTAGTCAGGTCACACACAGAAGAATTTTGTGTACTGAATGATTTGTGGCTAGCTGTGGCTTTTTCTACTACAGATACTGCTGGTAAATGAAGCATCACCTTTTGTGCGGTTTAGCTATTTTCTGAACCGGACAGGGGCGGATACAGAGTACTTGAAGTCTGAGGCCAAAGGCGAAATGGTACCTCTTATTATATATGCAGCAGTAGACCAGACTAATTAAATATTAATTCCAGACTAGCAAAGAAAACAGATTTCCTCCCATACTGAAGAGAGAATCCAGTTTAGAAATCCTGGGAAAATCAGTTCTCTATTCTTAATATCTGCCATTCAACGCTAACGTCCAAAGATTAAAAGAAAAGTGTTTTCCAATGTCTTATGGAATCATCAGTTGAATATATGCAACCACAAATGAGAAAATGAGTAGACATTTAGATTTTTGCATATTAAGTATGATGCACACCCATGTATAAACCAATATAAATATACATTTATGGCTACACAAACCTGTTCAGATTACTGAGGGTGGAGATTTAATTTTGAAAGTTTTTATGTCATCAAACGAGATGTGAAGGTATGAGGTATAAATGAAAATGAGAATATTTCTCCTCTCAGGAACCTCTATCATCCCACACAAATCATTGTCTCTGGGTGCCTCATTTTGGAAAAACAAAAGCTTGCCATCCGTTAGATATCAAGAGAACAGAAAATAGTTAAATTATTCGCTCGTGGATCCTTTTTTTTTTTTACTTTTTTGCAATTGCTGATCTTGCTTACTGAAAATTAGCAGTATGGTTTCTTGTGTGATGAAATATATTGAGGAGGTGGGTCCCCAGAAAGGAGGGGGTACATTCCAGAGAAGTAAGAGGCAATTCAGCCCAGGTATTTTGTGTGAGGGAAAGAGGCTGGAGACAGCTCCTCCCTAATAGTTCCCCAGAGTATATTCTAGACATAGATGGTAGAGTGTGCAGCCTGACAAGATTTAGCCTATTGGCGCGAAACAATAAAGAACTCAGCTTGGAAGAAGCATCACGTGTCATTCTTGGTTTTGGGCTTGACACTTGTTACATTGAGATTTAAAAAAAAACAAAACCCTTGCTCTGAATAGTGACGCCACTCATTTGACACTTTTGCTTTGGTTATTATATCTCCTCTTACTCATTCTGTGTCACGGAGGACACTGAAGATGTTTGTCCTGCAGGTGGTGGTGGAAGAAACACGGAGAGATTTCAAAGGTGCTTTTTCAAAAAGGCAACTGGGTTGTTGTTGTTTTCCTTGAGGAAGAAGAAGTTTTACTTCTCATCCAAGAAGCTTCATCAATTCACAACTGATGAAGCTTCCTGGATGAGAAGTGAAATGTCTTCTTCCTGAAGGGAAAAAAAAAACCACAGGCTTTTTGAAAAAGCCCCTTTCAGACAACTATGACCTGGATGACTGAGAAACTCCACAGACACAGGTGATGTCATGATATTATCATGCATGCAAATGATAAGACCTGTGTACCTGTGTCAGAAGTGATTATTGTGATCATCACTAAGTGACTGCACATTTGCACAATAATAGGTCATGCTACCATGCCTTGTTTTGGAACGAAGCTAAACTCTCATTAAACTTCCTGATAATTCTACGTTCAGTCTCTAAAAAGTAAATTATGAACTAGCTGCTATATGTTTTTGATGCACTTAAAAGATTTAAAGTGGATAGAAACTCAGCACATTTTAAGAATAGAAATAGAATAGAATAGAACAGAACAGAACAGAAGAGAATTATTTATTGATTGGACACACAAGGAATTTGTTTTGGTGCAAAATGCTCTCAGTGTACATAAAAGAAAAGATACATTTGTCAAGAGCCAAGAATCATCAGGTACAACACTTAATGATAGTCATAGGGTACAATAAGCAATCAAATCATACCAGGAAAAATTCAATATAGATCGTAAGGATACCGGTAACAAAGTTACAGTCATACATTAAACCCTAGAAAGATGAAATATTCATCTTCCAGATGTGGATCGATATCTCACATCCTTTGGGAAGACATGGGCATTTTTTTTTCTTTTAAGACAGTGGCACTTTATATATATATAATTCTATTCCACATCATAGTCAGATTTTATGGCTCCCTCTGAGCTTTGTATTATGCAATTCAAGGCCAAATTATATTTGCAGAGGCATCTGGATTTCTAGTGGAAAAGGTTTTCTGGTTTTTAAATCATCCCAATAAAAATGATTAAATCCTTTCTAAAATACTTTTTTATGTACTTACAGATTTTCTGGCAAGCTCATAATGTCACGATGTGAAGTAATCATGTGGGAAATATAACCATGGCATTAGCAGTCCTTATTTACAACAGGGCTTCCCAATGTGATGCGTGAGGATTATAGCTTCTGGGCTCTTTGAAGTGCCTTCCACCCATCCTTGAAAACTGAGCTGGCATGAAATTTACTATGACTGTTGTTAATCTGTGTTGCTTCTGTTCCCAATCACTGGCATCGTCTGACTTCTCTTTATAGGAACACAGCCTAACAGATTGCACACACCTTGAAGTTAGCCTTGGATGCTGCTGGAATAACAGGGAAAATACTACTTGAATATCACACAACTAAAAATTACTTAAGCCAGTCTTGGGCTGAGGATGATATGAAGGCACACAACAGAGATAATTTTGTCAAGGCATAGTTGTGCCACATTTAGGGGCAAGTGCAGAAAGGACCCTAGAATTACGACTTAGTTTTGCCTACACACAGATTAGAAATTCTGGAAATGGTGCTGGTGCAGCTGGAATGTCCCAAGTTAGAAAAGTTTGATTTCAAGATTGAGCTTTCTTTTCCTAAACTATAAAAACAAAACTCCAATGAAAGAGAATAAGAGGATGGCTCTAGCCTGGTCAATGCAAGGTGATTGGACTGCATTACTGAGAACCTCGGTGGTGTAGTGGTTAGAGTGCAAGCTACTTCTGCTGACTGCCTGCAATTTGGCAGATCAAATCTCACCAGGCTCAGCCTTCCATCCTTCCGAGGTGGGTAAAATGAGGACCCAAATTGTTGGGGGCAATATGCTGACTCTGTAAACTGCTTGGAGAGGGCTGTAAAGCACTATGAAGCGGTATATAAGTCCAAGTGCTATTGCTATTACAATAAGTGATGAGTATAGCATTGGAAAATCTGAAGGACCCAGATCCGCCTGGATAATGTGTATTGTGGTTCCTGAAAGTCAACACTGAGTGGGTGATACATAATCAATCAATCAATCAATAGCAAAACAAAGCCAGATCATGACATCCAATATTAACTGATACACAGAATGCATTTTCCACATTAAAAAACACCTATTTACCAGAAGAAAATTAAGAGACTGCCACCTTCCATTCTCTCTAGCCTTGTGAGATTTTATCAGTTCATACTCGGCTTCTGTGTGTGCTTTCAAGCCAGTTTGGATTTCTGGAGACTGTCTAGTGAAGTTTTTGAAAGTTGTTTACTATTATCATGTTTTTAGAACCAAGAGGGAATGACGACCTAGATCACCCAACTGACTTTGTATCTAAGATGGACCTATGGTACATGGTGAACATGTAAAAAAACCTCAGGAATTTGGTACAAAATTTGGTCATGGCCAGAGGGAATGATCGGGTTAAAAATTAGTTTTATATCAGAAATGGTCTTACTAGGAATAATGGAAGAGAACTTTAGAAAAGCCAATACCTATCTAATTATACATGTAAATCACGGCAGCAACAATGACATTCACCCAAAATTGGAAAGCAAATGAAATCCCAAGTGAAGATGCTGTGATTGATAAGATTTTTCAATGTGTCGAAATGGATAGGTTGACACTAGAATTGAAAGAAAAGGATAAATGAGAATATTATAAAGTATGGAATAAATTTTATTATTGAAGGGACATGAAAGGAAGTTCACAAACCTGAAATAAGAATTTAAGATGAAATTGAAAAGAGGTGAGAGACCTCACACCTGAGGTATAAGAAAAAGAACTAAAAAGATACAAAGCTTAAGTGTGTGTTTGTGTGTGTATGTGCATGTGTGTATATAAATGTTTATATCTTTTGATTTTTTCGAATGTAAAATGTTTTCATGAAAATGTATGTCAAAGAAGACCACCACATTCAATGTTTTTTTAATGTTTATATTCAATAAAATTTATTTTTTAAAAAATGCAATCAGATCCCAGTTGCCTACTTTCTAGCGAAGTGTTTAATCATTACACCAAACTGGTTCTCAAGAGCTCAGTTTATTTTTCTCTTTTTCCCAGGCAGGTGGACATGCTTCCAAAGAAACGAAGTACAGCCATCAGTACCAAAAGGCCCAGTCCCACTGCACTTACGGATGCAAAGAGGATGTAAAATGTTTAAAAAAGCTTGCCATCTGTTGGAAACTCTGTGGAAAACACAATGCATTCGTTGTGTACTCACTGCAACGTGTTTCATACGCGCTTAATCCCTCAAGCATCCATTCACTGAGATTTCACCTGTGCAAGAAGTTTTGAGCTGCACAAAACTTTGTGAACGGATGAACTTTCCGCCGCGTACAATGTACATCCGCGACATATATGGGCAACAAACGTTCTATGTCCGTTATCATCTGTTAACATCCACTGTATCCTCTCTGCATCCTCTGGCCATCCCCACAACTCACATCCGCTGCAGCTGGAAAACGGGAACAGGGAGGAAAGAAAAGGTGCACAGAACGTCTACGCAGCGTTAGTAGAACAGAAATAGAAAAAGATGTAAGTGTATGCATCTCGTATATAAAGGATTAAAACGGACAAAACATTTGTATCTAGGATGTATCTCGGATATTTAGGATGTCTGGAGTATGTCCAGAAGTATGTAGAAGGACACCTAGCGGACTACTGATATTTCCGATAAAAAGGGGGAGAAAATCATCTGGATCTCTGTATGAGTCCAGCAGCCGTGGTGTACAGACCTCTTCACCCTTGGTCTTGCTCTTCCACATCATCAATTATTCTCACCATGGATCATGACACAATCCGTATGATAGCTGCGATCATTCATCACCAGAAACCAAAACCTGTTCAGGCTGTTTCATCTTTTATACAGAAGGAGAAGAAGGAGACGTCCAAGACCTGTGTGGGTCCGAGGATGGATCTGTAGAAGAATGGAGTTTTGGACTCTGTGACCAGTTGATGGTTGAGCTGAGGAATGAAGACCCTTGTGCATTCCATCACTTCATGAGGATGCCACCCAGCCATGTTTGATGAACTTGTTTAGAGCGTCTGAGACCCAGGTTGACCAAGTCCGAGCACCAACTTCCATCCCAACCTGGACCCTGGACTGAAGTGGCACTGACTCTGCGCCACCTGGCCTTTGGAACCACATACAGAAACATGCAGTATGCCTGAAGGGTGCACACCACAGCATCAGCAAAGTGGTCAGAGAAGTGGTGCAGGCCATCATCAAAGAATACGTGGAGGAGCTCCTCAAGTGCCCCACCACTGAACAAGGCTGGAGGAAAGTTGCAGAACAGTGGTATCAGAGTGGAACTTTCCCCACAACCGTTGGAGCCATAGATGGGAAGCACGTGGCCTGCAAATCTCCAGCCAACTCAGGGTCCACCTTATTACAATGACAAGGGCTTCTTCAGTATCATCCTCTTGCGCATGGTTGATGCTGACTACAAGTTCATCTACATCGATGCTTCAGGCAACGGGTCAGCTTCAGATGGCCAGACATACAATGCTGGTGACCTCAAGGATGGGCTGGAATGCAACCTCATCATGGGTTTTCCAGATCCAGCAACCCCCTACCAATGACACACAAGATGTGCCCTACTTCATCATTGGTGATGACGCCTTCTCCCTCAGAACTACCTCATGAAGCCGTACAGTTCAAGATACCTCACCCGTGAAGAGAGGATCTTCAACTACAGTCTGTCCAGGGCAAGACGGGTGGTGGAGAACGCCTTTGGCATCCTGCCAACAGGTTCCAGATACTTCTCACCACCATGCAGCATGAGCCACAGGCTGTGAGGAGCATCGTGGAAGCTTGCTGCATCCTGCACAATCTCATGCGCACCGCTACCCAGTGTTGCAGAACAGACTTGTGGACCCTCAACAAGGGAATGGGGACATGGAGCCTGGTGAATGGAGGCAAGGACGAAACCTGATAGACACTGTGGATGTACAAGGCCCTAACAGAGATTCAGGAAAGGGAAGAAGCAGCGCAACCTACTGAGACACTGGTGCAACTCCCCAGCTGGAGCAGTGGAGTGGCAAGACAGGATGATAGATGATTAATGGTGCTTCCTTCAGCCTGTCACATAACACTGATCAGATTGTGCCATGTATATTGAGTGGTCCTACAAAGAATAGGGCATTAATAAAGAGCTTTGTTTATTTTAAAATGTGTTGATCAATGAAATAAATTGTTACTAATAATAAAGGTCCATATGTGTGGCAGCTGGGATGGGGGACCATATAGTCCCACTATGCTTGCACTGGAGGTTTATCTACCCACAACTATCCTTATCTATCTCAACAAGCATGCAAAGGCTTAACCATTTGTTAAAGTTTTCACCAACACTTTACGAAAGGTAAAAAAATGAACCAAGTGCCTTAAGCAAAGATAACCTTTATTAACTGTCTTAGGTGAACTTTATGACTTTATTAAAAAAGCAAAATGAACCAAGTAAACTGAATTAAGTGTGTTAAGCAAAGATAACCTTTATTAACTGTCTTTGGTAAACTTTATGACTTTATTAAAAAAGCAAAATGAACAAGTAAAGTGTCTTAAGCAAAGATAAACTGAACAAGTAAACAACTCAGTCTCTGACATATCTCAGTCACTCTGAGTCATGTCCATGGTCTCAGCTGTTAAGCGGGCAGGATCTGTGGAGGTGGCTGTGGCTTTAGTGCTGGTCTGAGGCCCCATTGGGGTGCTTGGCCCCGAGAGAACAACAGGGGATGGTGTGTTCAGGAAGCTATATCCGAGAGCTGACTCAGTCCCGTGCGGTTGAGAGCCCTTCACAAAGGACCTGGGATGTCAGGCCCAAGACTGATGACAGAAGATTGTCCATTGAGGGGCTTGGCTGTGGGTGGAGGAAGGAGGGGTGTTGTGGGGCTGTCGTGGTCTGCAGCTGGGTGAGGACTGGCACCTGGGGCGTGCAATGAACCTGGGCCTGGACTGGGAAGTTCTGCTTCTGCTCTGGGAAGTCCTGCTAGTTGTAGCCTCGGTAGGTGAGGGGCTGTTGAAAGCCGTGGAAGGGCTGTGACATTGCCTGGGGTGGAGGAGCAAACCTGGACTGGGTAGGAGCAGCTTCAGCTGGGCCTTGAGGGTTGTGCAGAAGTGTGCTGTGATCTTCTGCTTCATCACCTGGTACTGGGCCTCAGGCAGGTCCCTGAGGGTGTGGCTCACGTAGGTGATGAAGGTGTGGCGGCCCGAGGATCCTCTGTCCAAGTGGACCAGCTGAGAGAGAAGTTCTGTGCTGGTCTTCATTGTGTCCCTGATCTCCAACAGGACATTGTGGCTCTGGCCCTCCAGTCTGCCTCTCTGCCTGCATCTATGGAGCTGGGGGTGGGGTGGGGGTTGGCCTCTGGTGGCTGCTGCTCTTCCTCCATTTGTGACAGGGGGTCCTCCAAGTCTGCCGGCATAGGGAGTGCAGCGGTCGGCGGGGTCTCTGCATGGGGTCCTCTGAAGACACCTGCCTAGACAGTCTCGCTGGCTCCTGGCTGGAAGAAGACTGACTGTCTGTGGGCTGTCTGAGGGAGAGGGTTGTCAGAGGGGCTGCTCCTCGGTGGTGGATCTCACCTCCAGGAAACTGCACTTGGCCATGACGTACAATCTCCTGGTCAGTGAGTCTTGACAGCGGCCTGCCGGCGTTTCTTGAGGTATAGCTTGCCATACAGGTGTGCAGTGCTTCCACCATCCCAGGAGTACATCTGAAGTGCAGCCCAGGCTCTCTGCCTTGTCTCTCCAAGCTGCCTGCTTCTTCTTGGTGTCGCGATAGAGTCTGTGGCCCTTTCTCCAGAGGTACTTATTCTCCCTCAGCCATTCCAGCACCTCCTCCTCATGCTCCTCGGATACGGTGTACTGTTTCCTCTCTCCCTTCTCCTTCCCTTGCCTCTTCCTCCCTCTGGCAGGGCGTTCAGCAGGGCCTTCAGGGGCTTGAGCAGCAGGGCCTTCAGCAGCAGGGCTTTGAGGGCTTGAGGCCTTGGGGCTGGTCCACCACAGCAGCACGAGCAGCAGCAGCAGCAGCTTCAGAGTCAGTGCCAGGGGGTGGGATGCTGGTTCTGTCCTTCTTTCCAGGGCTGGAACGAGTAGGCACGGGCTTCCTCTTTTTCCCTGACTGACGAACCATGGTGTTCCGTGTAGATGTATGTGGCAGCACGTCTTTCCCCTGAATGCTGACTGCATGCGTGCTGCATCCTTTTATATCCACGGAGTTGACACAATTCATACTCCCCATATGCGCAGTGAACGCTTTGCTTCCGATATACATCCGCGCGGCATCCGCTTTGCTTCCTCTAGGCGTCCGTGATGCATCTGCGTCATCTGCTACGCATCCGCCCCTTCTACTAGTGCGTCCGCTTCGCACTTCTACCCCGGAAGCCTTCAGATGTGTCATCCGCTTCCATCCGCTGTCATCCGCTAGGCTTTCTACGAACACCCATTTAACATCCTCGCTACGTACTACTCCCGTCCGTTCTTTTCTGTTCTGTTTATGCAAATTTTCATCACTTTTTGGAGCGGATGACAATGGATGGAGCCACCCCAGAAATTTTGCTCGTCTGCTGTGTCCTTTATGCATACATTTTGCGTCCGTCGGCCAGTGGGACCTAGCCTTAAGAATTATTCTAGCCCATTTTAGGTGCACAGACAATGTCTGAAATGTAGCTTCTTCTTGCAGAGTCTACTAGCCTCTCATTTATTTATTATTAATTTTTTTAAAAAAAAATTTACACTCCAGTAGGGTAAGGAATGTGGTGATTGTCTAAGTATAATGGTGCAGACCAAAGACCTAAGCCAGAACTAAGCAAACAATATAATTGCTTAGCACCACTGAAGGACTCTGCCACTTGTTTGTTATTATAACTAGCAGTGTTTCAAAGCTTTCAGAGTAACCATCCACAGAATGGAAGAGGTTGGGAAGCATTGTGCCAGCTAAGCCATAAAACAAACACACCTTTTTCTCCAGGGACCACTTTTTTTGAGGGGGGGGGGTCCTTCTGCCTCCAAGGTTAGAACAGGGAAGGATGATAAAATGATGCCTTCAGAAGTGGAGGGCCCACATGTTTTGCCCAGCTTAAAACCTTTTTGAAGGTGTGGCCAATTTAAAGAAAAATCAGTATTTTAAGAAAGCTCAATAAAAGTGCAGGTGAACTATCCTCTGACTATTAGATTTCAAAGGGAAATTCTTGGGAAGTTGGGCCGTCCCCTTAGAAGGGTACAAAATATATATGCTGCAGAAAAAAATATCACTATCATAGCAATGCTGAACAGCAAGAGGTTTCCCATCTGAACAATAATCTCCTTGGACATCCAGCCTATAGAGGACGGCATCCATGGCACACCCAGCATGACCTCTGCATGCATGTAACTTGCAGCATTGAATATGTGTTGATCGGAAGCTTAGGTTTTGTGTTTCGATCACATTCCACAGAGACACAATTGCAACTTGTTTCCAGCAGTGTAGCAAATTGTGTACCTTCCATGTTGCGGATAAGCGAGGGCAATTAAAAAAAATACCATTAAAAATCACGGCGATGTTGGAAGTCAATGCAAAGGCAAGGTGTTTTGTAACTGGACTTATGTGTTATTTGAGAACTACTTACCAATGGGGTAAGTACAAAATATCCTGCTCCATATGGAACGCTGGAGCAATAAAAAATATTAGGGCTGGTCTTAGAGAAGGACTACATTATTCTTGCATTTTTCAAAGCTGCCTGCTGCTTGCGACTTTCTTTTCATGCAAAAAAAAAAGAAATAAATAAATTGAGAGGCTTGTTTTTTATTCATGCAAGAAGTATTAAACATGCATCAGCTTCTCACTTTTCTATTAGTTCCACATCACCTTTGAGTCACTGTGGGGTTTAACCCCCCACACAAAGCACCATTTGCTCCCTTTTAGATAGACACAAACAACATTACTTGCATGAATGCCCTTTAATGGCAATTAAATGAGTGCTACAATGAGCTCACATAGGAGATGGCCATGAGAGAAAATGGGTTGACTTGAACTAGGCAAAGTTCAGGATTCAGTCAAGCAGTTGTATACTTGGCCCTGTGTTTGGCTTGGAAGTCTTCCCATGCTTAGCACATCATCCCTATCCAATGCAGCTGTTGGTAGCCAGCAAGTGTCAAGGTCTGTAAGAAGTGAGCTGGACTGGACCCATAGCGAAGAAATTGCATGCCTTAAATCAAGAGGCATTCATAGGAAGCTATTTTTAAGCTGTAGAAAGAGAGCATCTTGAAGAGTTATTTTGTAGATTAATGTTTCTCCAACTTGGCCATATGTCTATGGAGATTCTCAATCATCCAGATCATTCGTTGTTCCAAAGATGCTTTTCCAAAAGGCAATTGGACTTTCTTGGTTTTTTTTTTCTTTGAAAACATTTCGCTTTTTATCCAAGAAGTGAACTGAAGAAGTTTCTTGGATGAGAAGTGAAACATTTTCTAAGAAAAAACAAAACAAAACCCCAAAGAGTCCAGATGCCTTTTGGAAAAGCAGCTTTGGCCCAATTTGGCCACTTAACTGGCTGTGGGACTTCTGGGAACTGAAGTCCACCCATCCTAAAGTGGCTAAGTTGGAGAAACACATGCATCTTGCAAAGGAAATAAGTGCACTTTTCAGGTGGCTGTGATCTTCAATCAACCAATGGAACAGCCTGCCCTGAGAAGTTGTCATCACTTGAGACTTTCAAGAAGAGACTGGACTGCCATTTGTTGGAAATGGTGTAGGGTCTCCCGCTTGGGTGGAAGGGGAGGTTGGACTAGATGACCTACAAGGTCCCTTCCAACTCTGATTATCTGTTATATCTGTTATCTTATCATCACCAGAGAGGCCTCAGCTGCAGCTCTCCAGTTGCCTTGAATGGCTATCATTGAACAAGTACTGACAGATTAGACAGACAGATGAGACAAATTAACAGAGTTGGAAGGGACATTGGAGGTCATCTAGTCCAACTCCTGTCCAAGCAGGAGATCCTACCCACTTCTGACAGAGGCCAGTCCAGTCTCTTCTTCAAAGTTGCCAATAATGAAGTTCCTACAACTTCTGAAGGCAAGCTGTTCCATTGGTTGATTGTTCTCACTGTCAGAAATTTTCTCCTTGTTTCCAGGTTAAATCTCTCCTTGTTCAGTTTCCATCCATTATTCCTTGTCTGGCCTTCAGGTGCTTTAGAAAATAGCTTGACCCCTTCCTCCCTGTGGAAGCCCCTCAAATGTTGGAAGACCGCGATCATGTCTCCCCTGGTCCTTCTCTTCACTAGACTAGCCAAGCCCAGTTCCTGCAACCGTTCTTCATATGTTTTAGTTTCCAATCCCTTAATCATCCTGGTTGCTCTTCTCTGTATTTTTTCTAGAGCCTCAACACCTTTTTTATAATGTGGTGACCAAAACTGGATGCAGTACTCCAGGTGTGATCTTACTAAGGCTTTATAGAGTGGTATTAGTACCTCACTTGATCTCAATTGTATTCCTCTGTTAATGCAATTTAGGATTGCATTAGCTTTTTTGGCTACCACTGCGCACTGCTGGCTCATATTTCATTGGTTGTTCACTAAGACTCCAAGATCTCTCCGACAGTTACTGCTATTAAGCCTGGTTTCACCCAGTCTATGGCTGCTTGTGCAATTGAAAAGCAAAATGTTTTGAGTGAGGGAACATAGCAATGTATACAATTACTTCTTGTGTTTTGTTCTTGCATATGAGCATGCATAACTCATCTTTCTCTTCCTTTGGGGCAAGCAACATTTTGAAAAGCACAGTAAATAAACAAAGGCATTAAAAAAAAGAGAGAAAAATAAAATTAGATGACATTTAAGTCAACATCATTCATGGTTACAACTGCTGTAAAGAAGATCAGAAGCTTTGTATCTCCTTTTCTTTCTTTTGTATCGATTGTCTGCAAATATACATACTTTTTCACTTTTCCCATATTCTCATCCCACCAAGTGGAAAGAATATACAGTGTACTGGTACAAAGTGGGGAATCAATACTCAAGGCAAAATACAGCAAAAAATATTGCCTTCAACTCAGGATTGTAAACCATGGTACCCATGACAAATGTTGCTGGAATGTGCCCTCCTTTTCCTATGTGTGCATTTAGGCTATTTTTCCAGGCATTCTATATTTCCTTATTCTGGCAGCGCCTGCCACTCCGTTGCAAAGCAATGCTGTCCAAAAAAATGACATCAGAAAAGAAGCAGAGGGAATAAGTTGCTAAAGCAACCAAAATGCCTGAGGGTGGAAATGAGGAAAAATACATCTGATTCCAATTATCTTGCAAGCAGCTCTTGAATATCTACTATTTGGGTCCAAGCTAAAGATAGACCAGCAACATCACAGATATGCACCTGGATGCACATTAAAAATATGTGACCATTGACTCAGTGAGAATAATTAAGCAAATGGTTATGTTTTGTCAAGATACAATTTAACTTTTTCTAAGGCATTGCTGGGCTGAAAGATGCTTCTTGAAATACCTGGCAGGGATTTATTGTCTGGGAGGGGAAAAGGGAATGTTTAGCAGTTAGTTTAACCTGGCAGCAATATTTGTGAATATGTTTAATATTTGTGAATATGTCCAGAATGCCCTGTTTTGATTGCAAAGGCAAAAGAAGGAATCCCATCATATAACCCACTGCCACAGCTTGCAGGCACTGAGGCAGGAGTGTCCATGGCAGGCAGGGATGGGATTCAAATTTCTTAACAACCTGTTCTGTGGGTGTGGCCTAATTTGTGGGTGTGTCTTGTGGTCATGTGACTGGGGTGGGAGTGGCTTATGTGTAAATATTGTAAATATTTATGTAAGTATTTAATTTTTTTTATTAAAAAAGAGCAACTTTTACCCCAAATCAGGCAAACCAGTCAGGCACATTGAGTTGCTCACAGAATCACAGATTCACTCAGAGATCTACCATTCTGCAATCTGCTGCCTGAAGCTGTCACATAAAATTTGCTTGCAAGCAAACTCACAAAATTAACTCATAACACACCATGTATGTAAATATTGAATTAAATATTTATTTAAAAAGAGCAACTTTTACTCAAAATCAGGCAAAGCAGGCAGGCAGATTGAGTTGCTCCCAGAATCACAGATTCACTCAGAGATCTGCCTTTCTGCAATCTGCTGTCTGAGTCTGCACTGAAAAATAGAAGCTAGGAAGGTTCAGCTCTGGTTTTAGATTAGATAAAAAGCAAGAAATCCAACAATTTCCTGCTTTCTCGCTAATTTAAACCTCCCCGCACAGCTGATCATTAGAATAGCTGATGGTCGGGGGAAAAAAGGAAAAATAGAATCCCACCCCTGAATGGCAGGAATAAAAAGATTGTTGCCTTGTTGGTGACAATGACTGTGGTACAATGCAGCAGGAATCTTCCTGTCTCTGCATTTTTCTCTCGTGCTGGGCACTCAAAAAATGAAAAAAGGAAAGGTTTTCATCAACTCTGTGTATACTAATGTGTCGTGACTCAGAGGTTTGAGCCTGCTTTGTCAGAGGTTGAGGACTTGGTCAGTGAGGAGGAGGAGGATTTGGCTCTGAGGTTTGAGCCTGCTTTGTCAGAGGATTTGGAATTGCCTTCCTCCCCAGGACTTTCCTCCTCGGCAGGATCTTCCTCCCTGATTGTACCTCAGGTGTCGGCAGATAATCTGTAGAGCGTATCAGAGCCTCTAACTGAGAATAAAGCTGAGGAATGTTGGTTTGATGCGAGGCAAAGATGCAGGCAAAAGCGTGAGATGCAACGCAAAAAGAAAGGACAAATCAGAGACTGAGATGAGAGACTGACATGCCCCACAGGGAATAAAAGTGGGTGTGTTAGCTCTGGGTTCTTGTTCGGGACGTGTTAACTAGTGAGAGAGGCTTCGCTGGATTCTGTGTGTGTCAACAGCTTTTGATTTATGTTCCTGCTTTCTTATCAAACTTAGCAGACAGCTTGCGTGAGACTGTCAAGAACATTATCAGCTCAAGTAATTTAACCCGGTAATTCCTGGACTTGCTTGCTTATTTGTGTTTTCAGTTTGAAATTTGGACTTTTTACTTTGTTGGTACCGGTGAGACATAACATTAATGTATACAAAAATAGATACGAATTTAAAATATAACTTTTAAAATTCCCCCAAAGAGAGCCACCTAAATGTGTTGCAGCAAATCCAAGGCAGCCTTATGAAATCTCAAAGACAAACTAAATATTGAGGTGTGCTTTGCAGAAATAGGCCACTTTCCCAGAGAGAGAATTGGGATTCCAGAAGCACCATTTCTTACTAACAAATTGTATTAAAATGCATAAGCTTTAATGTAGCTCATGAAAATATGTGCTTCTTAATTTAAAAAAAAAATTGTTACAAGAATTGTTAGGAGACTTGTGTTTTTTAAGTTTTGCTACTATAGACTACCGTGGCTCCATGGGTGAGATTCTACCAGTTTGCACCTATTTGCTAGAACCGGTTGTTAGCACTCTAAGCAGTTCGGAGAACCGGTTGTTCGAAGAAATTACTGGCCTAATCCTGTAAGGAAGGCAGGAAGGAAAGATTCTGGTGTTGCTTACAGAAATTGCCTCTCCGTTAACCCTTATTACATTCTTGGCAGGACGAGACTTCCTGTCTCAGGAACCTCTCTGGAGTTTTTTTTCCTTCTTTGCTGGTACTTTGCTTGTATGGAATGACCATTCAAAGTTACAGTGGCACTAAAAAAAGTGACTTATGACCATTTTTCACACTTACGACTGTTGCAGCATCCCCACAGTCATGAGAGGCCAGGTGAGGAGATGTGTCCCTCGATGTGAGTGATATTGAGTTGGCCACACCCACCCAGTCACATGACCACCAAGCCATGCCCACCAACTAAGCCACGCCCATAGAACCAATTGTTAAAAGAATTGAATCCCACCCCTGCATGGCTCTCCTCCTTCACTGCCTAAAACAGAACACATGTAGACTCATAGATGATGAGTGTGTGGAAAATGTAAAGAATGTGTGTTTGGAAAAAAAGAACAGACGGTGATGACTGTACTGGGTGTTCTTGAACAGCTCTTGAACACGAGATGCACATTGTTGCCTTGTTGAGTGAGGAACTTGACATGTCAAGTAACATACCATAGACATGTCCAAACTATAATGTCTAAGTGACTCTAGTCTCAATTTTGATGACATCTACCTCCTTATTAAACTCAAGGGGAAGGGAACCATTTTGATCTACCTCTTGGAAAGAGTCGATCCATTGAAAAAGCTAGAGTGTTAACAATCATCCAAATATTATATGAATGTTGCAAGTCTCTAGAATGCATGTTTAAAAGGAAAGCACTCTTTGGAATAGCTTTCCATTCAGAAAAGGGAGGAGCATCAACAGTATAATAATAGTTCAATTCAATAGAGCACTTATCAGATTTTAGATACAATGGAGAACATTATTCTGACATCTCTGAGATGTGTAAGTTGCATCTAAAATAGTCAATAAATTTATTGTTAACTTTACCTTATTCACCATGATGTATGCATATGCATTATGAAGTTTTTATGAAAACGACACCAGTTACAACATTCATGTTGATTTACCTCCTTGGCTTAGGGAGGTAAATTGCTACAAATTATGTAAATTGACAAGAATGATATAACTCTGTATGTAATGGCTCTTTGGGAGGAACGAATGGTCCATTCAATCCATTGAAGGGTCCATTAAATTGAGATTTCACTATATTATTGAAAGAACTTTTCCTACGTGGTATAATAAGTGAAATTGAAAAATGATAATTTTTAACAGGAGGTAGCCATAGAAACTGAAGAATTAACCACCGGTTAAAATTATGCTGTTGAGAAATGGCTTTTGATTGATATACGTTCTGGACATGATGCAGTTTAAATGAGAGGCTGAAGGCAAAAATCAATGTTTTGAGCATCTATTGATGCTTATTTGACATTTCAGATTGAATAGAACTGCTGAAATCTTGGAAAGGAATCCTACTAGGCTTTTGAACAATCATTACTCACTGAGCTATTAATATTTTTCCTGAATCAACAGATCAGCAGTGCTTACAAAAATGGCTTCGGAAAGAAATGGAATTTTATGAGCATCAAAGCCCAGTATTATCTGTCTGTCTATACACATTTACATACATGCATGCAAAGAGAGAGATACACAGACACAAAGACACAAATATAATGGGCAGGATTCAAGTACTGGGGCTGTTCTAATTAACAGATATAACAGATAATCAGAGTTGGAAGGAACCTTGTAGGTCATCTAGTCCAACCCCCCACCCCAAGTGGGAGATGTTCTGTATGCAAATAACCGGCTTCAAATAATGCATTCCCATTGGCTGCTAAGAACGATAAGGGATTGGTTCCTTTTGAACCAATCCCTGCAGCCGCGGGAAGGCGGCAAAATTAAACAACTGTCATTGGCTGCAAGCCGGCCGGGCAAAAGATATAAAAAGACCGGCGCGGCTTGAGCCAACGTTCCTCTTTCTACATCCTGACTTAAATAAAGACTTTGCTGTTGGAACCCGGTCTACCTCGTGTTTTTCCGAACAAAACAGGAGATCCTACACCATTTTTGACAGGTGGCAGTCCAGTCTCTTCTTGAAAGCTTCCAGTGATGGAGCTCCCACAACTTCCAAGGACAAGCTGTTCCATTGGTTGATTGTTCTCACTGTCAGAAAGTTTCTCCTTATTTCCAGGTTAAATCTCTCCTTGTTCAGTTTCCATCCATTATTCCTTGTCTGGCCTTCAGGTGCTTTGGGAAATAAATTGACCCCTTCCTCTGTGGCAGCCCCTCAAATATTGGAAGACCACTATCATGTCCCCCTGGTCCTTCTGTTTACCAGACTAGCCAAGCCCAGTTCCTGTAACCATTCTTCACATGTTTTAGTCTCCAGTCCCCTAATTATCCTGGTTGCTCTTCTCTGTACTTTTTCTAATTTTTGCACGTGCTTAATGGAATTTTGAGAATCAGTTGGGTGCAGTGATCGAAGCATCAGGTGAGAAACCAGGAGACCTAGTCCCACTTAGGCACGAAGCCAACAAGATGAACTTGACCTAGAAAAAGGGCAATAGGAAAGCACTTCTGAAAAACCTTGCCATGAAAATTACAGGGATTGTCCAGGCAGTCTCAGAATTAGACACGACTGAACAGAAGGGAAAATGGAATTTTAGATGTTCTTCACTTTTAATGGGAGTTTCTTGTGCCTACAGCACAGTCTTTGTAAAACTCCATTTCAGAGCAAATGAAGTTTGCTCGGTGACAATAATCTTCTGTTCAGGAAACAAACATTGAGATATCTCTTGGAAATGTGAAACTGGATGTCCAGTTTGGGAGGATATTTTTCAGTAGATCATATGCAAACAAGAGGTATATGCTGTAATAAGGCAGGACATAAAAATATACTAATTTTAGACAAATAATGATACAAGTTTTATAGATAGTGAAATATGTGGTATTAGCAAGAGAAAGAACAAGGAAGGATCATCTATCGGTCACAAAGTCATATTTGCCAAGATGCCTTGTCTCGCTTTGTAACAAAACCATAAGCTAGGGAGTTTAAGCCCATGTCCCACTGCACCAACGGATGCAAAGAGGATGTAAAACGTTAAAAAAAGCTTGCCATTCATTGGAAAAC